>PVJO010028322.1:0-18318 GCA_004026905.1 Hystrix cristata
TGTGTGTGTGTGTGTGTGTGTGTGTGAAGTACTACATAGGAAAGTGTGGTTAAGGACAGCATTGCTTTGAGGGGCCCAGGGCTGAGACAAACATCATTTTCCTCATTATCTGGGTAGGTTGCTGTAATAAAGTTTCCATATTTTGGTAAATTGAGGGTCACAGCAGCCAAACAGATGTCAAGCTGCACAGATTCAAAATTCACACCCTAAAACATCTGGGGCTCTTTGTGTGCTCCCTAACATTCGTCCAGCAGACTGTAGATGTGAGTGAAATGAGACTGTTCCTTTGCTTCCGGCATCTTGGAACTTCTGGGTTGACCAAAGTGCCGAACACTGGCAGACCCCTCAGCCTGCATCTACCAACACCATTTCCGAGGCCCACTGGAAATGGTGACAGCCGGGAGGGAGATGAGCAGGAAGCTGAGGAGAGGAAATGTGTGGCCTGGACTCCCGCTACAAATTTAAACTCTAGCTTGAACCCCAAAGTTCTCCATATCTAGCAAGTTTCCAGGAACACACTTAGAGAATCAAGGACTCCACTGTCCCCCACTGAGAAGCAACAGTTTCTCCACCCACCCCGTCCCAAAAGGACTCTTTCCTGGGGCAGAGAAAGAGTCCAGACCAACCATTTATCACTTCTGCAACACCCTGGGTCTAGAGGTACCAACCACCAGAATTCTGCTAGGTTCCCATGTGGACGCTTGAGAGAAAAGACAAACAGAATTCCTTTCTAGGCTGTGTGAGGCCATAGTTCTCCCAACACCACAGACCGCTGAGTTCCTTTGGTTTCCCTGAAAACAACCACTGACACTCGCCATGTATTTAGAGTAGGATTTTAAATCCACCTACGGCCTGTCTTTTTAAAGCAGCAAATCATGAACGTGACTTTCATTTGTGCGCCTTCCCCTCTCTGGGTCTGTCGCCGATCCCCCCAGCCTTGTGCTGTCCTGCCCCTGTGTAGAGCAGACGAAATTCAAGACTCTTCAGAAACTACAGCAGGACGCCTCCTCAGACAGACAACCCTCCAAACAACCTTCTCATTCCTTTCATGTCCAGAGAAGGAGAAGGGAGGCCAGAAAGCTATGTGAGCGTGAACAAAGGCCAGAACTGTAATTTACATCTATGACCCAACAGAAAGATGGAAACAAAGAGAATGTTATTCAGTTTTTTTTTTCACTGTACTGATCTCTCCTCAAGGATATTTTGCCAAGAAAAATCTTATACTTTTATATGAAGCATCCTTCATTTATACTTTTAGCCATAAGCAGTTATTTCAAATTTAACAAGAACAAGAGAACTCTTGTTAGGTCCTTGAAGGCAGGAGTTCAGTCAGACTCACTTGGTTCCTAACCCTCAGAACAATGCCTGGCGCATAGTAGGTGTTCAGTAAATACCTGTTGGTAACTGGCAAGCCGTAGTGGAGCAAAGGCATAGTGAGACCTCATAGCATATTGCAGACCCTTATATACTCCACACACACTTCTCATACCCACACGAACTTCCTGCCAGCCACTCGTGATGCTGCTCGGGTTGTTTCAGCTTATTTCTACACCGATTTATTCTCTTCTCAGTACCTCCCACTCTGCCTCCTTCGTTACTCATTTTCCCTGACCTTAAATAAATCAGAGACCAATTTTTGGCATAAGTTGAGGAAAAGCTTTAACTTGTGGCACTACTATCCTTTCTAGGCATGTCACTGACAGCCACAGAAGAGCCTCCACCCACGGCAAGGCGAAGTGGGCTCAGGACTGACTTCGGTCAAAAAGGAGAATGTATTACTTTAGAGATTACTCATGTCCAATGTTGATAGAACCACAAGAAATCAGACTCCAACCATCTTGGGAAATTAACCACCGTATGTGAGCGATGCCCACAATTATATGAGTCTTGTCTGTTTCATGAAAATAGAACTCTAAAGATCTTTCCAAATCGCAGGCTTCTTTAGACCCTGAGAGACATCCGACTGTGCCCCTGCTGAGAAACACTTCTATAAGGAGTGTTCTAGGGAAGCCCCCATTATAGATAAGGACGCTGATTTTTCTTCGATGGGATGGAGCACAGAAAGACTGAGAATCATCCACCACCTAACTCAGGTCTCGTGTCTCTTCCTAGCAGCAAACAGACCTCTCCTGGGTCCTGTTCCTTCCGGGCTCTTGCTAAGTGCAAAGTAACCTGATCTATTAATTCATCATCAATAACTTTCTCCTATTTGCCCATTAACAATAACCCTAACTTCAAAAACGGGCTCTGGGGAAGGCACTTTTGGGCCACGGAAGGAGGGCAGGGGGAGAGCCTCGTGCTGTCCTCAGCACCATCAGCCAGCACCAGGTATGCGCCAGGGTGGCGCTCGCTTTCCGCCAGGTGAGGGGGCCCAGAGCACCAGTGGAACCTCTGTCACAACGGCTGGGTTCCTCCTAGGAGGGGAGTCTGTCAGCGAGACACTTTGAGTCGGAACACTTATTGTGTCCTCTGTCAACGCTTGTGGTAACAGTGCAGCAAACTCAAATACTGTATTTGAAAACTATTCAAAAACCCAGTCCACTCCATCTTAAATGCTGGGCACACGCTCTTTGCGCCGAGTCTGGAGATGGTGGAAAAACTTCACCAGCCAGGGGAGACCTTGCGAGCTGGAATAGTACTGAAGTTTCACTGACCCGCTGTGAATTCCAAATGCTCTCCAGGGAAATCACACTTGAATCAGCACCAGGCTTATTGTTGTTGTTCTTTAAATTTGCCACAGTATTAAGAGGGCATGAGAATTTTCATAAGGCTGGATCCTGCTCTCACTGAAGTGGTTGGACCACAATGTAGCAGCACCCTCAGGGATGGAAAGCAGTGGAGTCCCTTACATTAAATGTCACTGGGCTTTGTGGACCCAGCTCAGTGGTTCCAGCTGATTATAATTGCTATCTACTGGAAAACAGCCAAGAATATGAATGTAGGAAATGTCAAAAACACGAAAAATTTCAGATCCATAAAGGGGATGTTTTTCGTTGTTAAAATGAACATAGAGATGGATTCTAAGACAGAGTTACCTGCTATTTTTTATGCAGCTAAGTTTCAAGATTACAAAACATATTCTCTTCTGGATTCAAAGACTTAGAAAGATACAGTGTACCCTAAAAATCAGAGTAAGGACAAAGAATGATGAGATCTACTTGATTTCCAAGTGTGAAGTCTAATTCCACAGCACCTGCCCCTCAGGGTACCTCGCCCTTCGATATCACCCCCTTATTTTATCAGAGAAATTTGGGAAACATTTTCTACTTAGAAGATGCTGAAAAAACGAGAAAACTTGACATTTCTCTTTGGCTTCGGGATAGCCTTGTTTTCTTTTAAAATGAGAAATGAAATTCAAGAAATAGTCGGAATTTACTCCTCCCCAATAAAATAAACTAGCCGTACTTGGATGCCTCAATCAAGTTTTTAACAAAAAGCTTTTCATTCTCTTCTCCTTTTCAAAAGAATGAAGAAAACTGAGGAGAAAGAAATGTGTCAAACAATAGAAAAGGTACATTATTAAGAACCAAAACATATTTCTTTGCCCAAAACAACCCCCCCACACACACCAAAGTGATAGTCTAGTTTCTTGAATTGCAAAGATTCTAGTGCAAAGGTTTCCCACAGAGCTAGCCATTAGCAAAGCAAAGAACAGCAGAAGGGACACAAAGTAGCGCCAAAAACCTACAGCAGTGTTTGGACAAGAGAAAAATTATATACTTTAATAAATTCCTATTTCATAATTTTGACCAGAGCTGGAATAATTGAAGATGAAATATTCGTTGATTCTGAGCAACCCATGAGGTAAGTCGCATCACCACCAGAGCTGATGAAAGGCAGCCATCGCCCAGCCTTGACAGAAGTTTCTGCACACCACGGGAAAGACAGACGGCTGATGAGATTAGGGCTTCTCTGGTCCCATAACTGCTGGAACAAACACTCGGGAACAGACCAAGATGGCATCTGACTCTAAATATCTCTGTTCGGCAGTGTGACACCTCAGAAATCCCCCACAGTGACAGAATTTTGGCTCCTCCACTAGACTTAATGATGCAGAAATAATTCACGACATGAAAGCTGAGGGGGGAAAAAGATGCTGGACTAAGCAAAAACTGCTTAAGCACATTTTTTCTTGATTTTGATCAAGTAATACAAAAATGTCATCGTTTGCTTGGTTTTCTCATTGAGTCCTGGTGAAAAACATTCAACCTTCTAAAAAATAAATTTAAGCTTCAAAGGTCGGGTTTCTCAAGGTCTGATTTTAAAAAACTATGACATAAAAGAAGCTCTGCACAATATTACTATTGTGGTGTCACCCCTCCGCTCTTGGGACAGTTTTATGACTCTTCTTTCCTTGGTTCTCACACTAAGGATACTATAACGGCAGATTGGTTTCAATTCTTCTTAAATCAGCTACAATTCAACAACATGAAATAATTAAAAGTAAATTGGAACTTAATGTTCAGTAAGCAATCATAGCATGCGGCTGGTCATGCTCACCCCGTCAACATCAGTATCGAGTTATGGTGAAATGAAACCGTTCCAGAGGCACGGCCACCAGCCCCGAGTTCTGCTGGGGTACGATGTCCTGCCCATCACGCGCCAAGGGTGACGCCCTTCTGTGGCCACAAACACTCCCAGTGTTAGCAGGAATCTGCGTGAACCCAGCTCTTTGCTCCCACAGTTCTGTACAAATACATATGGTCACTTGTAATAATCATCTCCTCATTCTCCTTACTCCAGGGAGAATACCCTGGGATTCCACCGTCCACAGGAATTACCCACAACCGAAAGAGGGCAGCACTGAGAGCATCAGAAAGCCAGGAACAAATAAAAATACTGCAGTGAGCCGGACTCCATCTGCTCAGTGAGCTCGCCTGGGACACAAACGCCAACCCCGGAGCTCCTGACGTTGTCAGCCTGGAGTTTTACGGATGCTTCTCGGTGATTCCACTGTGCCTTGTGAGCAAAGCAGTGTTCACTTGCTAAAATATTTCACTCACTTACCCTTATTAAGCTATCTCACTTATTAAAAGGGGTTTTCACTTATTTTTAGCAGAGATAAATGTAGTAAAACCTTTGGAGATAACCTGCTCTGGGCTTCTCCCGCTACCCTGAGCGCAGGGTCACCTCGGCCCTCGCGAGAGTTGGTTCACACTGAGCGGGAAGGAAGTTCTCGCCCTCCTCAAACCCACGGAGAATACGAGGCTCAGAATGACTGTGGCTTCTTCGGTTGGTACAGCAGCCAGCAGGGGACACGACACGATCAGAGTCTCACAGAACGGCTTCCAGCTCAGCGTTATCACACAACAACTGCCACAGGGAAAGAACTTTCATTTCTTCTTTTTTTACTCTAATTGTCTATAGAAAAATGGAGAAAACTGAGTTAGAGTAGGAGTATAAAAAAACTGATTTATAGTGTGGAGCTGTATAAAAAAACTAGAGAGAAAGCGTCAATTAACTCAAGTAAGAATCAGGTTTTGTTTTTCCTTTTTTGCAGCAGGAGGCTTAAATATATGGTAAGAGAATAAAACAAACTGTAGAGAAGGGAGAAATAAGCAGACCCTGTATAATAGCACATGAAGGAGGCACCAAGAGGGAGAAATGGAATAACAATAGACAGAAAAGAAAAGACCCCAGGATGACAAAAGGGAAATAACAATAAAAGTAGAGAGCTGGAAAATTAAACACAGATTCTAGAATAAAAGGAAAATGCAACAGCATGGAAGAAAAAGAAAGGAAAACCTAATGAGATGGAAGGGTTCCTGGAAAAAGACCATCCAGAGTGGATCACAAGGACAGAAATCATGGGAAGGGCATGCATCAAAGAGTCAGGCCCGTGAACATGTATAGAAAAATATTTGTCTTGTTTAATATAAAAACTCAGAAAAGAGGTTGCATTCATTTATCGCAGTTTTTATTTTGTCTTGTCTATGTTTAAAACGAAAAGTCTCATTCTCCCTTACCCCCTGGCACAGTCCTAGGAGAAGAAGACTCCCCGAGCCCACATCTCCTCGGGGCAGAAGGAGAGCGAACGAGTTTCAACTCAGGCCAAGTGCATCCCACTTCTCTTGTCCTGCATAAAACGATACGAGATCCAGAGACTCCCTTCCCAACCCGGTGGCCATGTCCCACCACAGCGTGACATCCAGGCCCCTTCGGAGCCACAATTGCAGCCTCGTCAACAGATCCCGGGGTCAGTATCAACAGTGCCAGACTTCTGAGGGAGAAAGGAGGGCCAGGAACAAGATATACTCTTTCAGTTTATACCTCCAATGATGTACTTCCTCCAGCCAGGCCATCTCTGCTTCCTAAGAAGGCATCTAACGAAGAACTTATCGATTGATTAATCACTTTCCAAAAGCCCCACCTCTGAATACATGAGACTTTTGGGGGGACATTACAAGCCAACCTTGAACTCACTATGCAGCCCAAGCTGGCCACAAATTCATGGTGAAACTCCTGCTTCAGCCTCCCTAGTACTGGGATTATAGGCATGGGCCACCACACCTAGCCTTTTGGGGGACATTTTTGATCCAAACCGTAATAAGACTTAAAAAGTTAATCTCAAAAGAAGATGTACAAATGGCCAATAGTTATATATATGTGAAAATGTTCAACATCACTACAAGGTATCATCTAATTCCAGTAAGAGACGATATTATCAAAAGACCAAAGAGCCAGGCGTGGTGGCTCATACCTGTAATCCCAGCATTTGAGAGACGGCGGCAGGAGGATCACTGTGAGTTTGAGGCCAGCCTGGGTACTCAGCAAGCTCAAGGCCAGTTTGAACTACATAGTGAGACTCTATCTCAAAAAACCAAAGATAAAATATAAAAATATAAAAAGACTGAGAGTAGGAAGTACTATTGAAGATGTCAAGAAAACAAAACAGTGAACACTGTTAGTGTGAATATAAATTGGTGTAGCCATTATAGAAAATAGTATAGAGGTTCCTCAAAAAATTTAAAATAGAAGCACATTGTCATCCAGCAAACCCACAGCCGAGTATAAATCCAAAGGAAATGAAATCGTGTGTGGAAGAGACCTCTGCCCTCCCACATCCACCGCAGTGCTATTCACAGTCACCAAGAAATGCAAACTGAGTGCCCATCGCATGGTGAATGGATGAAGAAAATGTGGTTCATATACACAAAGGAATACTACTCAGTCATAAAAATGAATGTCATCTTGTCATTTGTGGTAACATAGATGGAACTAGAGATCATTGCGTTAAGTGAAATAAGCCAGCCCGGAAAGACAACGGCCACATGATCTCACTCACAGGCAGAATCCGAAGAAGTTGAGATCATAGAATTTGGTACCAGAGGCTGGGAGAAGTAGGGAGGAGGGGGATGCAGAAAGGTTGCCAAAAGGAACAAAGCTACGGTTAGTTAGAAGCAAGAGGTTGTGCTGTGATAGCACACTTTGGGGTGACTATGGGTGACTATAATGAACTCTATATTTCAAAAAGCTTGAAGAAAATATATTGAAAGATTTCAACATATAGAAATTACATTTGAGGAGCAACATCTTTAAACGGGTTTAAACATTACATAATGTGTATATGTATTAAAACATCATATTATCCATTAATAGGCACAACTTTATATATCATTTAAAATAAATTTAAATAAAAAAGATGGTGGCTCTTCTTCCAGATGAATAACTTCTTTTGAAAAAAGGAAAGAAACTGTAAGACACAAGTGATGAGGTAGAAAAGTGTAAAAAAATAGATTTTCCCAACATCAATGAAGTACAGTGTGCCATTGATAAGGTCATAGTCCAGGACTATGCAATACATAAAGTCTTCCCAAAATGCATAATAGCTTCTGTGAAGCGAATCGCGCCCCTCCCACAATACGCTGAGGTCTTAGATCCTTGGCATCTGTGGGCGTGACCTGATAAGGAAATGGCCTTAACAGATATAATTAAGACGAGGTCATACTACGGTGAGGTGGTCCCTTAATTCAGCATGAGTGGTGTCCCTAGAGTGAAGAGATATGGAGGGACATGGGGAGAATGCCAGGTGATGACAGAGGCAGGGACTGGCACGTGAGGACTCCGCCCCAAGATGGGAAGAGACGAGGCCTTCAGAGGGAGCATGGCCCTGGACTGTGCTAAGCCACCACTCTGTCATACTTTCTCATGGCAGCTCTGAAATATGAATACCTGAAACAAAGACCATAAGAGGTTCTGTGTTCCTAAAGTGACAGTTAAAAATAGGTGTTCCTGAATGACAAGAAGCTTCCTCTTCCCAGGGATTCAGTAGCTGAGCTCTTTCCATCTGTGTCTCGGCCATTCCCTAGAAAGGTATCAGCAAACAGTGAACAAGGCTTTATGAACACCTCGCCTTTCCACTCTTGCATGGTTGTGGCTGCTTTTGCACAGTGACTCCTAAATTGAGTGTCTGAGCGAGACTGTGTGATCTAAAATATTTCCTAAAACCTAAACTGATTCCACTCATGTTCTTTATAAAGAAAGTTTACAGGGCATCATCATCATGTGCTCCTGACCAGCACAAAGGGGAAAGAGAGTTCGGAGGGGCAAACCAGCCTTCTCCAAAGTAGCATGTGTCACTTCCCAATACCTGGCATTGCGAGAAATTAGTTACGTGGCGACATCAAATTGCAAGAGAGGCTGAGAAATGTAATCTATCTGTGTGTCCAAGAGGAAGAGGAAGTAGGTGTAAAGGACAACAATTAGCTGACTATGCCCATGGGTGTCGATGGAAGAGGTCACCCACATCAGAGCGGCAGCAGAGGCTACAAAGGGCCACTCAGGAGGGATTCATGGAGTCCAGAAGCTCAAAGAAGACATCGCCAAAGAAAGTCAGAGTTAGACTGGACAACAAGGGTACCTGAGAATATTCTTTATCAAAGCACCCATGGGACCCATCTGGAGACTCCCGTGGTACCTGGTGAGAGGGAGAGATGGTCACAGGAAGGAGAAGTTCCATGAAAGCAGATGAAAGACAAAGCCAGAGATATTTCTTTTTCCCCGTAATTGTGGCTCTACATCGCTCCAAGCTTAACATGACTTTTGTAACCTAGTTTTTACCCAAAAGTAAATGAAACACTTTGACATCTTTTTAAAAATAAAATACCACATTAAAAAGGTTATTTCCACATCCATCTAACATTTTCTGAGTTTTGTGTATATATTCAGGATTCTAACATCAACAATTGCTAACATCATAAAAAAAGAGACAGACTCTGGTTTTGAGCAAAATATACTCGTCATGAATAGAAATTTTCCCAATTTTCATTTTCCCTGAACCCTGTTCATTTAGTGGGCTTCATTGCTTCTGAAAAAGGCCGTCTTACTGCCATGACCAGCAGTCATTACTCAGCTTACAGTTTTACAGTATTTACATCTATAGCGAGACAGACCACTGCCTGGATGCAAAGGTTTTTGATCTAGCAGGAGCCAAGCTTTTTGAGGAGGAAAAGGATTTTACTGAAACTTCCCAAAGGTGAAAATGTTCCTATATGAAGCCAAGTCTGAACGACTCAGATCAATAATTAAATGTCATGGAGTTGAAAAGAAAGAAGATGTAAAACAGAGTGAATTCCTAGAAGACAAGAAGTGAAAACGAAAAGTCTTTTCTGTGCTGTACAAGAGAAAGAATAGGAGGAAGAGCTGGACAAGGTATGAGACGTGAGGGGCCTTCTTTCTCCCCCTGACCCAGGGCTCAGCTCTCAGCAATGGTGCGTCAACAGGCGGCTTTGAGTTTTGTGACATCCGAGAGCTGTGGTGGACCGTCTGCTTCCCTAGGCAGAGCCTGGGTCTGCCCGACTGCTCTGACACGCTCAGGATTCGGAATAGTACAGCTCCCGAAAAGGCAGCAGAAGTGGGGAGAGCAATGTGGTCTACCCAGCTGAGCACGGAGCCTGTGTAACAGCGGGAGAACCAACACGCCAGGGGTCATGCACTCCACTGAGGTGTGGAAGAAAGAAAGCAGAAGTCCCCCTGGAGACTAGTAGAGGTTGCAACACCTGGGCTCAAAAATACCTCCCACAGTAACCGGGAATCTCAAAAGCAAAGGTGTACAAAGATCTGTTACCCTAATTAGCAGGAAGCTCAAAAGTCCAGCCACATACTAGGACCAGGCGACCCGGGTACTGCTTGGCCGAGCAGGGACCAGGAGGACAAGAAGGACCAGAACCGTGAAAGAACTGATTTCTGTGTATTCCAAAATTAGGAGACTCCTACAAAGTGGCAGGCAGCTGGGAAGTCCTCGACCACCAGGAAGCGAAGAAGAACACACTCCTGCCTGCACTAGTGGGACCAAGTGCAATGAACACGCCTGGCATCTGGTCGGCGTCTCAACACACAAGGCTGCACGTGGGGGCTCCAGTGTCAATGCAACGAGAATGAGTCACCGACAGTAGCCTGGCCGGGTATCCGTGCAGCAGGAATTCTGCTCGCACTTCGGATCTTCTCAGCCACACCCACACACATGGGTAGCAATCGTCGTCAGCACATCACTTAAAATACAATGTGCAAAACATACAGTGTGGAATCCATCCATCACTTGAGACATTAAATTAGACATTAATAAGAGTGAGGTGGTGAGTGGATACAGAATGACAATTTGAGTGGCCTTTTCCCACTTTATTATCTGTGATGTGGTTGTGTGCAGATTTGGTTTAACAAGTTTATAAACAAATCAATCTGTGCTTGGCAACTAAGAGATTAACCCAGCTAAATAAGGAAAGCACAGCCACTAAAAATGTGTCCCAATATTTTTTAAGAAAATTTAAAGTGACAGTATCTTTGTAGTTATATTTTGTACTATAATTTACATTACAATATGTATATTTTAATCTTATGTCAAGTTTAATCCAATGTCAATCTTATGTCAAGAATAAACGTGGCTTTATGCTTATAAAAATTTGGAACTAAATGAAATGCCTCCTACTAAAATTGAATCAGATAACATCATTTCAGTTTACTTTAAAGCAAGAGTTTTGCTAATAATCCCCATGATGTTTAGAGCAAAACCACTTTAGGTAAATGTTTAAGTGTTTATGTTTTATATGTGAATTCATTTTAAATGAAAAGCAATTAGCACTTTAGAAATGAAATCAACTGTCCTAAAAGTCTCTGTATAAATAATGTCACAAATGTTATAGTCTTCTTAAAGGGAACAGATTCAGGAAATTTCATCTGCTAATTCTACGATAGTACATTGAACAAGAGACTAGATTACTGATGCTTCCAATTAATATTTTTGCAGATCTTTGGGAAGTACCTACATTTTTGGCAACATCTAGAATTGTCAAAATCATCTAGTATCATTCTCTCAGTTTTACAGATGAAATATCTGAGGATCTGAGAAATTCAGTCGGATTTTTTAATCAAAACTGGACTTCGACCCCACATCTCTGAAGAGGGGCAGGTGGGACCTTACGTTCTCCCCCACTGCTGCCCCAAGTGCAGTCTCTGCCCTCCCTGCAGCACCTGCAGTGTTGTACCAGCAACTGAGTGAGAGAAAAAACAGCAAAGCAAGACTGAGTTTCCACATATCCAGATCAGCTTGGCTACAGTCATTCTCGTAACATCCTGCACTAGGGAACAACTCTCCAGTTGCCCAGGAAATATCACAAAAAATCAACAACTGGGATCTCATCTTACTAAAAAGCTTTTGCACAACAAAAGAAACCACCAACAGAGTGAAGAGACAACCCACAGAGTGGGAAAAAAATTTTGCCGGCTATTCCTCCGACAAAGGACTAACATCTCGAATATATAAAGAACTCAAAAAAATCAGACCCCCCCCAAATTTAAAGACCCAATCCAAAAGTGGGCAGCAGAAATGAAGAGACACTTCTCAGAAGAAGAAATAGAAACAGCAAATAAACATATGAAAAAATGTTCAACATCACTGGTCATTTGAGAGATGCAAATTGAAACAACACTGAGATTGCACCTCCCTCCAGAAAGAAAGGCTATTATCACCAAATCAGCCAACAACAAATGCTGGAGGGGCTGTGGAGAAAAAGGAACCCTTCTCCACTGTTGGTGGGAATGTAGACTGGTGCGACTGCTATGGAAATCAGTGTGGAGATTCCTCAGGGAACTAGGACTAGAGATTCCATTTGACCCAGCTCTTCCCCTTCTTGGTATCTTCCCAAAAGAATTAAAAGCGTCAAACCACAGCAATACATGCACACTCATATTTATAGCGGCACAGTTTGTAATAGCTAAATCTTGGAAACAGCCCAAACGCCCATCAACAGCGGAATGGATAAAGAAAATGTGGGATTTTTTTATACAATGGAGTACTACTCTGCCATAAAGAACGATAAGCTTGAGATATTTCTAGGTAAATGGATGCATCTTGAGACTGTTCTCTTAAATGAAATAAATCGGACATACGTGTTTAAATACTGCATTGTTTTTCTGGTGTGAGAAACCGGAAGTATAAATAAAGACTAAAATGTATTATATTGGGAAAGGGAAGAAAATGTCCAAATGGGAAAGGGAACAAGGGAGGGGGCAGGGGAAAGGAATAGAGGGACAAAAGAAATAAGAAATAGAAGGGAAAAATGGAAACAAAGTTTTTGTAAATAAAGAGGAAAGAGGGGGTGAGGGGAGGGGAGGGGAATGGGAAAAAAAGAAGCAACAAGATATATCACGTACAGGTATAAATCCGCTATGATGAAGGTTATCACTATGTACATCTAAAATGTACCATCAAAATAAAACTTAGAAAAAGAAGAATTTGGGGTCAGATTTGGAAAAAAGATTTACACACAGCCTCAGCTCCAGTGTGACTCCCCACTTTGGCCAAAGAAAGAATTGTTCCTATTCCTTTGCAAAGTGTTTGACATTGGGAAGACAGCTAGTGCCACTAAGGCCCCTTAGCCCCCACTGTCCTCCTGGAGCCTGAGGCACGTGTCTCCCAGGAACCCCTCCATTTACACCCTCGCGCTGCAGTCTCTCCTTGTAGCGTCAGTGCCCCTGGGATTCCGCCCAGGCCAGAGGGCAGTGACTTCCCAATCCACTGTTTTCTCTTCTTCTCAAATACATCATCTAGTTAAAGACAATTATCTCTTTGCCCACTTGAAGATGGAAGTATATTATGTTCTCTGCCCTTTCATCACATTTCAAAGACCTTGAAATGTCTGTAAAAGCCATCATTGTACTGATCTATGTGTTTTTCATCATTTGATGAAACTGCATAAATCCAAATAAGTCAGTATGCCAGAGCCTAATTTACATTTCAGAAAGTCATAAAATTTTCTTCAAATGGCAGCTTTAAACTTTCCCATGCCCGAACACACACTCCACCATTTTCCTGGCCTCCTCCTCCATGAAGGAGAGAGAAGAAAGCAAAACAAACTCAGAATACATTCTGCCTATAACAGGGGAAAAAATATAAAGAATCCTAGTGAGGGTTAAAAGAAGAAAAAGGGCAGGAGGGGGGAGATGGGCCTGTGTTACAGAAATTGGTAAGAGGGAGTAGCAAGAAACTGGGAGAGACAAGCACATGCCCGCATCTGACTCAACCTTTACTTGTTCTACCCTGAGCTCTGTGTCTAAGGTCATAATTACAGTAAATTACCAATTCCTGGTATGATGTAGAAGTACAGGATGATAATTCTGGGGAGAAAGAGAGACGAAAAGAAGGAAGGAAAGGAGGAGGGAAAAAAAAGAAAAGAAACATCTTAAAGCCAGAAACTATGACTCAAGGATATTTAATTCTTTTTTCAATCCCTCCGTTTAGTTGCTAAGAGAGCTTAAGTAAGTCACATGACAATTAAAGCCTCATAAATAAAACAGGAAAAATCATGTAGTTCTTTCTCGAAAGGCTTTTATAGTATTTTAGTTAGTAATTGCAAAATGCTCAGACCAACTTGAAGCGCTTCATATACATTAATATAGGAGACGTGATTGAAAAAGACAGTGACCATTTCAATTTTTTTAAAGTATTACTGTAAAAGACACTCATTAATCCTCCTCAGAACACTGTCCCTCACGCCAACACACTCATCCCACTGTTCTTGCCACTTCTGAAGCAGTCCGGAAGTTCTCTTTCGCGAGGGTCTTCAGTTGTCCTATCCTGGCTGCCTCAATGTCCTGAATGGACACAGAGCGTTTACCTTTCGTGATAATTTTGAATCTGGGGAGGAGCCAGAAGTCTCACGGTGCCAAATCTGGCGAATGAGGTGGACACAGCTGCTCACTTTCACGAGCCTGCGTTTCCACTGGACGGCCCTGGACAGCGGCAGCATGCACTGTGCTTTTCGTCTTACCTCATGAAGACGAGAAAGAGGACTCTCAGAATTGCCTCAGAAAGTGGCCATATTTGAATAATAAGGAGGAAAAAAACTTTATGTATATACAAATCCCACATGGCAGAAAAATAAATAGTAATCTTTCAAAGGTTGTCAGATAAAAAGGAGAACAAACGATCCTGATAAATTGAAATGCCTGCTTGAAAAATCTGCTGGGATTCTTTTACCCTGACCAGCTATTTAGCAAAATCGTAAGTCTGAAAATGACTGTATCATTCAAACTACACGATGGAAAAAAACAAGGAAGCTGAAGGGAGAAACAACCCTTCTAAGACCTCAGTTCAGTTACTCAGCCAGATTCAAGGCGCACTGCTCCTCTTCGCCAAAAGAGAACCTGTCGGGTCACTTAGGGGCGGTCAGGAAATCACCACAAATCGAGAAGCAGCATTGTGTGGTATACTCGTTGTGACTGTTGAATCATGACTCTTCCAGCCTGGCAAAGTGTCTGGTTCTGCCTGTCTAGGGGGCAGGAGGGAAGTTCAGAAAACAGACAAATTCACACCTTCAGGCTTGTCTCCGGGCTGCCACAGACAACAGAGAAACCACTCTGCCCTACATTAACAAGTGCCACTCCAGCTAGGCTCTGGGCTGGGCGCTGCAAACCCGGCGAAGAATTAAATTACGCCCACACTTGTGTTTGGGGGTATGGGAAATGATGTTTAGTATATCGTGGTAAGGGTTATTAAAATACACGTATAAGCAAAATACCTAAAGAAGAAACAATTTAGTCTTGCTTGGGAAGAGAAGGTTGGGTTTTCCTACATCATAAGAAGTATCCAAGTAAAAATTACAACATCATATATAATCACAGGAGGAAAGACATAGTCCCCTTTTATCACATCAGAAGGTGGCAGGAAAGACATTGCTGAATCTCTAGCAGCATCGCAGATAGGACAATTTCCAATTGCACAGCCCTGAGTGCTGCAGTGTCTGGCATTTGAGGGCCCTGACCAACAAGTCCAGCAGTACCGCTACCCAGGTCCTGTGGTCACCCAAAGGCCCTCACCACTTTCAAGTGGTCCTTAGGGGGAAGCACTACTCTCAGGTGAGAAATCTCCTTCTCTGCTCTCTTCCCCCGCTTACAATGAAGTGATAGAGAACCCACAAAGTAATGCGTTGGCCACAGCTCAGACCTAAGTCAAGTGTGTAAGAGTTTTGATCCCAGCTCTCCCATTCAATATCAAACAAATCACCGAGCCTCAGTGTCCTAAGTAGATGCTAATGCACAGTTCAGAGAGTGATCATAAGGGCAGCACTGGAAGACAGGGTCTCACAAAGTGGCTAATCCAGGGCGGATGCCACCAAGTTTATCCCAGCAGTCACGAGACATGAAGAAATTCTATTTTTATTAAAATAACTGTCTTTGAGAGGGACAATTAACTTTGTACAATAGGGCAGCAGCTGGGATTTCACAGAAGCTACAAGAACACTGAAGCTGAAATGGTTTTGCAGGCACAGGAAACAGAATTCGAAACCACTCAGCCAACGTTTCTGGACAAAACATTCTGCTTAATTAGAGACCATCCTCTGGACCCCCAGAAACACTGGCCCAAACTCTTGAAAGATGAGCACTCACCAAAACGCAACCCTGCAGCTTCTGCTCATATAATTGAGGTCACAAGCGCCACCAGATGCAATCTACTCGCTCTGAGATTTGCCGTGGTAATTATTTTATGGTCTGTAAAGCATGCCCACAACCAATAGCTGATGTATTTTTCATAGAACACCTGGATGTAGTTCACAGCATCTGTACGGATAATAGGCAATATTATCTTCATGGTACAGAGGAGGAAACTTAGAAAAATTAACTGAATCAAGCATTATGATAATAATGAGAGTAGTAGTTAGCATTAGGTATTTTTAATGCCAATCGACACATTTATTATATCATGTATTAATAATGCTAATATATTGAAAGCCATATTACATGTATTATTCATATCCCCTACTATTAATACTACCTGTTATCAGTCTTATGGAGTGATGAAGTGATGATTCACTACATATCAGTCGCTCTGCTAAATAATTTTTTTTTTTTCTTGTGGTGCTGGGGATCGAACTCAGGGCCTTATGCTTGCAAGACAAACACTTTAATCATTTAGCTAAATCCTCGGCCTGTTGGCTAAATAATTTAAATGTGCTCTTTTAATTTCTATTTTTAATTTTCTCAATAAATCTACTATTATTTTTATTTTACAAAAGGGAGAACAAATTTAGAGATGTTAATAACTCACCCCAAGCCATAGAGCTAATGAGTGGTGGAGACAGAACTTGCCTGTATCTGCTTAGTTTCAAAGACACTAAACTATATTACTCTCCTCATATGCTTCCAAGTCATGCCCAGTACAGGGACCAGGGGGACCTGTTATTACAGGAGCTTTCACAGAAAGTAAAGTGCTTTGGGAAAGAATGCATGTAATGAAACGGATCACATAAACTGCCCCACATTGAATTCAGGTGCTAAAGTTACAATTGTATGTGTGCTGTTTCTCCACTTGGTTGCTACCAGGGCCTGAGTAGAGGCTGTGTCCCTTCGCCAGGTGAGGTCGTCTGGTCAGGGCCCTGCAGCCCTAACCGGCCAGGCTCAGGCATGAGCCAGGCTGAGAGGCCAACAGGCCATAACCAGGACTGGAAGAGAATAAGATTTAAAGGAGTAAATTACTAGGTATAATTTAATTTCATCTCTTTAAATTTTATCATACAGAACATTATACAATCACTGATTTTTTAAAAAATGTTTCCCTAATCTTCCATTTTTAGTTGCACAGAGAGAAATTCTGGTGTTTGCTCTGTTGCGCTAGTAGGTTCCTCAGTGTTCCTGAGTCCCCGGGTGGCTCCTCGTCTCTGTAAACCCCACCTCGGCGCCTTCCTCCACAACCGATACCGGGAAAGTGGGGGACAAGCAGCGCTGGCAAGGAGAGTCCAGCGGCACCAGGCCTCACTGGAGCCGACCGCTCCGCATGCTTCCTCGTCCAGCCAGGGCCTGTCCCTGGCCCTGTCTGCTCAAGGCAACAGGAAGAATGAAACATAAAGCTCAGAAGGCAGGAGACAAAATTATCATCATTTGCAAACAGTACAATCATCTACCTCGCCCCAAATTTAAGAAAATCAGCTCATAATTTGTTATAGTTCATTCAAAAGTTTAGCAAAGTGGCTAAATAAAACTCGCAACATACTGCATGCATTAAACTAAAAAATGCATTCTAAAACAGCATCAGAAACATTAGAAGTGTCTACTAGTCAGTGACATGCAACTTTTCCTTAGAAAACTGTTTTCTTTAAGAATATAAACTCTTTCAAGTCTCCTAAAATATAAGCACTCCTGCAAACAGAGGTCCCCAGAATTAATTTCAGGATGATATAATCTCAGCTGAATAGTAAGCTACATATTAAAACAGGAATTCTAAGTATTTAAAGTGATATGATTTTTTTTTTTTTTTTTTGGTGCTGGGAATCGAACTCGGGGCGTTGTATTTTCAAGCCAAGCATGCTAACCACTGAGCTAAATCCCCAGCTAAAGTGATATGATTTTAAGAGCCTATTTATTATTTGGATATAGGTAAAACTGAAAAAATTAAATATGATTTAGCAAAAGGGAAAAAAAGAAATAAACGAGAATAAAAGACAGAAGAAATAAATCCAGAAAAATAGCTCCAAAACTCTACACCTTTTTTGTTATCTACCTACCCACGCTTTTTCTCCCCTGACCTCCTTTCTCTTGAACCTTAAATTCTCCTTTATGTAGCCTAAACTCTGTCCTCACTTCTGCAGTGAGTCCTGGCTCACATAAACCTTTCTTTAACATGAGCGCCTAGGCATATAGAACCCCAATTACCCACAACCAAAATAAATCTACACCAAGACATATCATAATCAAGATTCCAGAAATTCAACAAAAGAACAGAATACTGAAAATTGTTAGGGAAAAAAACCAAATCACCTATCAAGGTAAACCCATCAGAATCACAGCAGACTTCTCAACACAAACCCTTAAATCAAGGAGAGCTTGGAG
>PVJO010028323.1:0-18320 GCA_004026905.1 Hystrix cristata
CAGGGCAATGAAAAGTGACTCCAGATATGGCCACATGCCCTCAGGGTTTAAACTGCCTCCAGTTGAGAACCTCTAGGCTGTATGAAGACATCAGCAGATTAGGGCTTAGGTCACCATAGGAAAATATCTAGAAATAATGAAATTAAAGGAAATGTTGGTGAATTCCTTCGTGACATCTAAGGACCTTCTGGGGATAGTATATAAGGTGACTTCTTACCACGGATACGTTCACATCTGCACAAGTATACTCATATTGACATGTGATTGCATAAATGAAAAGATCACACAAACACAGATTTCTAGGAGAAATTACCTGCATCTATACAAATGTCAACTTACTTTGTCTTTTATTTTTTGCCATAGTGGTCATTGAACCCAGGGGTGCTCTACCACTGAGCTACCTCCCCACCCCCACCCTTTTCTTGTTTGTTTTGTTTTTGTTTTTTGGTTTTAGTTTTTGGAGACAGGGTCTCACTGTATTCCAGGCTGGCCTTGAACTTACTATGTAGCCCAGGCTGTCCTTGAATTTGAGGTGATCCTCCTGCCTCAGCCTCCTGAATGCTGGGATTACAGGTGTGTGCCACCACACTCAGTCCAGCCCTTCTTATTTATTTATTTATTTGTGTTGAAATAATCTTGCTGAATTGCCCAGAAAGACCTTGAACTTGGCAGTCCTCCTGCCCTACCTCAGTCTAGGATTACAGACATACGCCACCACTGTACCTGACAACAAATGCCAATTTAGACTTAATAATTAAATCTAGATTTCTGTATAGAACCTCAGGGAATGAATATGCTTTTACAAAAGCATGATAAGAGTTATTAAAAATCTATATATAAGACAATTTTCAGTAACATGCCAACTTTATAAAACAAGGTGCACCTATGTATTTTCCTATGAAGCACGTACCAGAAAATATTTGTATATAAATATATACGCATACCTTTACCATCGTTTCATTGAATCTAAGACACCATGGTGTGTGTTGCCAGTATGTGTTACCAAAAAAAAAAAAAAAATACTGCCTATTTGGGAAGTCATCAATCATAAGATACATCCTGATTTCATCAAAGTCAAATGTAAGAAGAGATATAAAGATGTATCTTACAATGTATGAAATGCAGGTTGTTTAAATTAGTATCTATCTGCTAACAGCCATTAAAGTCACAGTCTGGAACTGCTGAAGTGGAACATGCACATGAGGAAATGACCTCATTTAGGATGGAAGCCAGTTTTGTGTTTTAGTATCTGTCACCACCATAGAGGCTAGAAAATCCATGCTGAAGGCCTTTCACTCACAGGCCTTGTCAGCCCTGGAGAGTCTTCCACCGGAGTAGAGAATTTGAACTAGGGACTTGGGTTCAGTTCAGGAGGAAGGGTTTTGAACAGTGCCTACTAACAAGACGCTGTGCAGGTCCTGGGAGAATCTTGGTTAAATCTTGGTAGTGTCAGTGCGAAGTTACAGCAGGAGAGTGTGAAATAAACAGGGTGGGACTCATTTCCACTTTGATAGTGTGAGATTAGGGGATGCTTCTCAGTCATAAATTGGTGGAATTCTCAAACCAAAGGAGCCTTGTGTGAACATGAAAGGAGGGGGTGTAGGGACATGTCAAGGAGATTTGGGTGGCCTGCAGGGCCAGGAGCTGTAATGGCAAGGAGGCAGGAGTGAGGTGCCATGGCAGAGTTGGGTGGGAGGCCTAGGCTCATTGGCTTTTATCGTGTAGGCAGGTGGGAACCTTGGGATATATTTTAAAGAAATGATGTGTTGTGCTGTGTGTTTTCAGCTTTGGCAGGGTCTCTGGGGGCAGGAAAGTGAATTAGGTGACTCTTGCAAATGATCTGGGCAAGGTGAGATAAAGGTTGAAACCAGGACAGAGAGGAGGTGGAAGTGGAGAAGACGGGGCAGGCCTAACCTTATAGGTCAGAGCAAGAAGAGACAGGTAAGGGCTGCAAGCTTTTAGCTTTATTGGTGGCAAGGGTGCTGCAAACAATAAAGGGCTCTTTTGAGTTGCAGATACTCCTTCTTTTACCTGTTTTTCAGTAAGATTGTTTTGATGGGACCTTACATGCATTGGCAGGCTATTTGGGATTGATTGAGCATATTCAACATATCTTGCTATTTTGCTCTGTCTAGTATAGTCTTGGCTTGATGTTCTCTCCGCTTTCTTCCTGCTCAGGCATTCATAGGAAAATGAGGCCTCCATTCATTAGGTTTACATGTACAAAGGTTTCTCTGACTCAGGGGTTAACTGGCCTTGGGGAGGGCTGCGGCTGAAAAAGCAGGGTGGAATTTGGCCTGTGGCTACTGTTACTGCTCCAGGTCATTTAAATGACCACTCCTTCGGGGATCCGTAGTGTTCCCAGCGTCAGGGGTAGACTGCCGCTTCCTTGAGTCTGGTGGTCGGGGAGTGGAGGTGTGTTTTCTGAAGCATGCTGTCTCCTGCCCCAGAGGAACCACTGCTATTGGCTGAACTCAAGCCCGGGCGCCCCCACCAGTTTGATTGGAAGTCCAGCTGTGAAACCTGGAGTGTTGCCTTCTCGCCCGACGGCTCCTGGTTCGCCTGGTCTCAAGGACACTGCATCGTCAAGCTGATCCCCTGGCCTCTGGAGGAGCCCTTGTGAGTACCCTGCACCCAAAGGAATGGGACACAGGGGCACTTTCCAAGATTACTTCCTGTTCTTTTTTTGTGTCCTCCTGTTTGTGTAAAACAGGAGAGAGGGAAAAGGGCTGAACAGGAATTGGGCATGGCAGTTTCCCATACGTGGGAAAGTCAGTTGTCAAGATTGCATTAGCCCAAGTTGACGTCACAACTTTATAGAGATAAAAATTGATACCTTACACAATTTATTTAAAGTGTTCAGTACAGTGACATTCATTATGTTCACACAGTTGCGCTTGCATCACCATAATCAATTTTAACTGTTTTCATCATCTCTGTGGTTTTTTTTGTTTTTTTTTTTTTTTTTTTTTTGGGGTGCTGGGGATTGAACTCGGGTCCTTGTGGTTGCAAGGCAAGCACTTTAGCCACTGAGCTAAATCCCCAATCCCGTGTTTTCATCATCTCAAAAGGAAACGCTGTATTCCTTTGTGGACATCCCCAGCCCCGTCATATTTTCCACCCCCTGGCGGCAACGGTCTGCTTTCTGTCTCTAGATCTACCTGTTACGGACATTTCATATTAATGGAGTCTTATAATAAGTGACCTTTTTTGACAAACCACTCTCAGCATAATGTTTTGCAGTTTGCCATATTGTATGTATCTGTTGTTCTTATTTCTTTTGCCAGCTAATACAGTATGGTTCAGGGATGTTACATTTTATTCATACATTTCTCACTGATGGATGTTTGTTTTCTTCACTTTTTGGCTATTTTGAATAGTGCTGCTTTGAACATTTACATACAAGTTTTTGTGCCGGCATGTGGTTTCATTAGTCAGCTGAGGAAGTATCAGGGTCTTTTCCAAAGTGGTGGTACCACTTACATTCTCACCAACAGTGTATTCAGGTTTCAAATTCTTTACATCCTTGCCAACACTTGTTGTCTTGATTCTAGCATAGCCCTCAGAGTGGGTGTGAAGTAGAATCTCAGTGGTTTTGATTTGCATTTCTCCAATGACTATTAGTGCTGAGCACCATTTTGTGTGAGTTTTGGTTCTCTTTGTGTACTTTCTTTGGAGAAATATCTATTCAGATCTTTTGCCCTTTTTTTTTTTCTTTTCCCATTTTAAAGTTAGGTCTTTTTCTTTTTATTACTGACCTAGTTTTGTTTAGTTTAGCTAGTTTTTCTTTCTTTAGGATGGACAGGTCCCAGGGTCTCAATGCTTTGAGCTTCCAGTCAGAGGACCCAGCATCAGTATCATTCCATATTAGGGCAGCCTAATAATATAGCAGAAAAAAATCAGAAGTAGCTTAAAATTCAGGATGAGAAGTTGGTTAAGGAATTTGCTGCATTTCCTTGTAATATTTTTGTAGTCATCAAAGACTGTTGTGTGTTTGTAGTCGGTCCTTCTGTGGTCAGTCTAATGGTCATACCAAGGTCATTCATTGTTTCTTGATCCCCCATTCTAAGTACAGGGAATCTCCTTTGTGTCTAGCCTTCAGTCTGATATCAGTTCATTGTCTGAAAAGTTTTCCCTTATAAAAGAGAATAAAATGATGAAATGTCTGTTGTTTTCCCCAAAATTACTTACTCAAATACATATGTTATTGTCAGATAAATATATCATTTCAATATTAGTTAAGGAAAACAGGGGAAAGTATTTGATTATTAACCCTTTTTATGTATAGTACCTATTGTTTAGCATGAGAAAAGTGTTATTAATATGTTAAATGAAAAGTTTATTGGTTTGTGGAAAACCACACATTTGGAGAAATATATGCACTGTAAGGCTTATTGAAAAAAGGCTATGGCGGGGCATGGTGGCACATGCTTGTAATCCCAACAGTTGGGAGGCTGAGGCAGGAGAATTGCCCTGAGTTTGAGGCCAGCCTGAACTACATAGGGAGACCCTATCTCAAAAAACAACGAAAAAAAGAAAGAAAGAAAAAAGGCTATAAAACTGTATTACAATATTATCCAAAAGTTATTTTTTAAAAAATGTGTATATACACAAATGGAAATTTGTAGTGAAATGTTTACCACAGCAAGAATTGTGTTAGGATTATGGGTAATTTTTATTATTTGTTTCAGTTTCGGATTTCCCCATGTTTGTTTGTTTCTTTTCATTTTTTAAATTTTACTGGTGACAGTTGTAGTTGGGTGATGTCCCCAAGAGGACACAATCACCTAACTATGAAGTCAGCTCTTGTTCTCAGAATGTATCCCTATTGTTAAGCAGTATATAACTGTATCTCTTTCTAGAAAAAAATCAATGTACAATATTAAAATGAAATAATATGTAGATGTGCCTTTATCCCTTTGGAATGAAGTGGCTGCAGGTATATCCTTTAATTCAAATACATAAATCAGAATTTTATAAAAAATAAAATGTAACTTTGGAGGTTCCAAGCTATTCTATAAAGTTCTTCCTGTGGTCTTCTTTTAAAGTTCTTCAAGAGATGGCAAAGTCGGGGGCCTGTGCCAGGGAGGGGCAGTGTGAGGCTTGGACAAGGCCATTCAAAAAGCCATTGATGACCACATTCAGATTATTTAGTAAGGAAAATATGTTTTCAGGGGCTGGGGACTTAGCTCAGAGGTTAGAGTGTTGCCTAGCAAGCGCAAGGCCCTCAGTTCAATCCCTGGCACCAAAAAAAAAAAGAAAATATGTTTTCAGATTACTGTTAGCCATTTAGACCAGGAGCCAGCAAACATTTCCTATAAAGGCCCAAATTGTAAATATTTTAGACTTTGCAGGCCACAGAGTTTGTCACAACTATTTATTTATGCCAGTATAGCAGTACATGCACAAATGAAATTGACAGGATTCCAATAATATTTTATGTACAAAATCAAATTTCTGTCATTTTCTACAACACAGATAAACCTGGAGAACATGATGTTAAATGAAATAAGTTAGGCACAGAAAAACAAATAGCATGTGTTCTAATGTGGAATCTAAGAAAAGTCAAATTCATAGGAGAGATGAGAATGGTGGCCACGAGGGACTGAGGTTAGTGGCCCAGGGACCAGGAGATGTTGCTTAAAGGCTGCAGAGTGTCAGGCAGGGTGAATTCGAGAAATCTGGTGCAACATATTCATAGTCGTTCATACACAGGTATACTTGAAAATTGCTACAAGAGTAGATCTTAAATATTGTCACAACCAAAATAGGTAAGATACATGTTAATCAGCCTAATTTAACCATTTCATAATGTGAATATATAGTGACGTGCATTTTAAGTATGTATAGTTTTTGTCAGAGACACAATTGACTTTTAAAAAATTAACAAAGGGATTGTGGAATGAACAAAACAAAACAGACTGTTGACCTGGGCATAGTATGCCAACTTGATTTAGATTAGTAGAGCCTGCACTTGCCTCATTTCCTTCCTTCTAATTTTATAGGTGAAATGGTTAAAATTCTTTAGTATATTCTGCCAGACAATTGGCAGAAACGTGATTTACTTAAAACTTTTCAGAAAACGTGGAATTAAAAAGGACCAACTATACCTGGCCAAAGACCCCCCAGAAAGTGGTATTTATAATTTGCGCTGATAAATCATACAACACACAGAAAACTTAAGCTTTCAGGCCAAACTGCAGAGCTCTCTACTTGCCCGTGCCATTGGGACTTTGTCTGGTGGGTACAGTGGTAGACAGGGGAGGGCCCAGTGACTGAGGCACTGAGCCTCACTTACCCGGACCTGTTTCACCACAAGTGGAGGAGAAGAGGAGGGGACTAGGTTAACAGACCTTCCAGGACAGTGCCCTGCTGCACAGTTCATGATTTCTCCTCACTGTTGATGACTCCACTGAATGGTTCCTGTCTTGGATCACAGAAGTGATTTGGAAGTTAGTGAGTAAAGGTAGAAATCAACATGTACCAAACAAACCATATTGGCTGCAAAAGGGGTTTGTTTCCTAATTCCTTGAGGGTTTCTGATCTGAAAATAAGGGCTCTTCTCAGGCAAGACAGCAGTAGCATGGGTATGCGTGCTCTGATTCTGTCTGTCCTGGTTCCAAACCTACAGTATGAGTATGCTTTCTCATGGGGAGAACTTGAGTGCATGTTTCTTTCCATGCACCAAAACCCAAGAGAACATTCTGAGCAAGTGTGTGGCTCCCTTGAGCCTTTGTGATCTTCTTATCCCACAAGGCAAGTCGCCCAGCAAGGCTGTTGCAGATGGATGAACCAAGGCTGATGAGGCCTCTTACATGAATCCCAAAATGAAACAAGAAGCAAAGTCGGACCAGAATTCACTGAAAGCCAGAATTTGTTTCTAGGACTTCAGAGTGTCTTATTAGTCTGGATGACATGTTGGTTGACCTGGTCATAATTTTAGGCTTATTAAGAAATCTGTCTTCTGCAGCATCCCTAAAGGGTTTGAAGCCAAAAGTCGAAGCAGCAAAAGTGACACAAAAGGTCGAGGCAGCCCAAAGGAGAAGACACTGGACTGTGGTCAGATTGTTTGGGGTTTGGCCTTCAGTCCTTGGCCTTCTCCGCCCAGCAGGAAGCTCTGGGCACGCCACCATCCCCAAGTGCCGGATGTCTCTTGCCTCATCCTTGCCACGGGACTCAACGATGGGCAGATCAAGATTTGGGAGGTGCAGACAGGTAGGTCGTTCCTGGCCAATGTGTTCGTGACATGTCCCCATCTGGCATCCCGGAGTCCACTGACCCTGGGCCGGCTCGGGTAGAGCAGTAATTGGCACTCTGGGCACCACCTCTCCTGCTGACTGCTTCTGCTTCCCTTGCAGGGCTCCTGCTTTTGAATCTTTCTGGCCACCAAGATGTCGTGAGAGATCTGAGCTTCACACCCAGTGGCAGTTTGATTTTGGTCTCTGCATCACGGGATAAAACTCTCCGCATCTGGGACCTGAATAAACATGGTAGGGAGATGACTGGACTCCTCCAACACTCCAAAAGTACTATATTTGCCCTGTCTCAATTTCATCAGCGCCACTTTAATCTAGAATGGTGTTTCTCAGTCTTCCTAAAGAGCCCTTTTAGATATTTTCATGCTAATCACCTGCCTAATCCCAAAGAGATTTTAATACCAAAGATAAATCATGCAGTCATCCCTTGGTATCCGAGGTCACTTGGTTCCAGGACTCCCATGGATGCCCTAGTCCCCTATATAAAATGGCACAGAATTTCATAGAATCAACTCATATCCTCCTGCATATTTTAAACCATCTCTAGATTACTTATCTCTATTACAATGTAAATACTGTGGAAAGATTGTTACAATATATTGTTTAAGGAATAATGCCAAGAAAAAAAATGTGTCCATATTCAGTACAGATACAGTTTGTGTGTACCACTGGGCATTAAGCCCAGGACCCCCTGCATGCTAGGCAAGCACCCTACCACTAAACTACATCTCTAGTCCTGTGGTTTTTTGTTTGTTTGTTTTGTTTTTAGATAGAATCTCATTAAATTGCTCTGGCTGGCCTTGAACTTGCCATCTTTCTGCCTCTGAGTAGCTGGGATTACAAACCTGTATCACCACACCCAGTTTAGATGGAATTTTTAAAAAAACCATTTTTTTTTTTATCCATTTTCAGTTAAATCAACAAATGTTGAACCCACGAGTGTGGAGGACTGACTGTAATGTACTGAAAACATGTCTATACTCCGCATATAAGAAGACAAGATTGTTTTGGACACCAAGAACTAATTTCCCCCCTTTTCAGTGGGGGTGATAGTGCCCCTGGAGCAGGATCTCTCGTCTTTAGTACTGCTGACTTTTGGGGTTGGGTACCCCTTTGTTGTGGGCTGGCCTGTGCATGGTAGGGTAGTGAGCTGCATCCCTAGTCTCTTCTCTGTAGATGCCATTTACACCCTCTCTGGTTGTGATAACCAGACAGTGTCTCTGGACATTGCATAGTGCTCCCTGAAGGATGGCAGTAATTCAAGCTAGAGAGGGTCAGCTTTTGAGACTCTGCCCTGTGGAAGCTGTGAATGGGAGCAGTCCAGTAAGAATTTGTTTGACCCTTAATTGGTGATGCGGGGAAGAGGATTTGTTGCTGTACATTCTCCACAGTAGTTAGGGGCTTGCGGGACTAATGCCAATCATGACATCTTTCCTTCCCCCAGAAGCCCCACGTCCTAACATCATCATGTGAAAATTAAGCCTGTAACACGTGGATTTTGGAGGGCCGCAAACATTCATGCAGTCCAGGGCAGCTTGTCAGATGAACAGGCACTTGTAGTGACCTCACCTGGAAGTGTGTATTCACTAGGCACTCTCGGCAGTTTGTGTACTTTACCAGGCACTTGTAACCACACCGTCTAGGGTGGGCCTGCTGGCAAGGAAGCATCTCAAAGGCAGTGCCTTTTTCTCTTCTTTTCTTTTTAAATAGTTTTAGGGATTGAACCCAGGGCCTCGTGCATGCTAGGCAAGCACTCGGTTATGATAGTGCTGTTGTAACTGTGCTTCATTAAGTGCACAGAGGCAGCTCGCTGTGCCAGGAGGGTCTGGGAGTGACTGGAAACCACTTGCTTGCTGAGAGAATTCGATGAGTGACGGAGAGTGTGTGGACTAGGCCCATCACTAGGGCTTTTCAAGGCAAGGAGGGGAACAAAGCTGTGTACCCAGCTCAGTATGGAGGCCCTGAGTTCATTCCCTAGTACTGAAAATAGATACATAGATGGAAGGATGGATGCATAGACATAGATAAAATTTTCAAAAGGGCTGGAGATGTAGCTCAGTGGTAAAGTATCCCTGGGTTTGATCCCCAGTATCTCCCTCCAGCCCCTGTGCAAAAAAAAAAAGAAGTTGGAATGTATACTTCAGTAATTTTTCTATACTGGTATATTCTTATATGCATAAATAGTTACACTCAGGGGTTTTAGGGTCTCATACCACAAAAATGGTATCTTCATAGTTGTTATTTTAAATTAAACAGTACTCCATGGAAAGATCCGTATCTCTTAATTCCATCTGCATGAGCAGGCTGCATACACCCCCCCTTAATTCAGCCACTTTCTTGTGGATGGGCATTAGCGTCTTTTCAAGAAGCCAAGACCTGGAGAGATGACCTGAGTCACCAGACCTAAGTGCTGAGTAAGCTGTGGAGCTGGCATTCAAAGCCAGGTTGTCTGACTACAGAGCATATGCTTCCACCCTGAGGAGCCATCCTTGTGACCATGGTGAAAGCATTATTGAGGCTAAAGAAGGGAGAATTGAAGATAAACACTCAGAATTGGGAAGGGTGCTTCAGGGTACTTAAGGTGATGGGTTACCTGAAAAGAATGTTCCCTGTAGTCAGAGGACCAGAGGACCTTTGTCCTGTTGATCTTGTAGATTAAGGTAAAGTTGTAGGTAATGATTTCCCTTGGCCATTAGAATGTCATACTAATAGATTACAGGTATTTATTTTTTCTCTTTTTGCTTACAGGTGTTTAAATGACAAATCTCACCGTATCTCTTTCTGTACATTAAAATAGTGGGCCTTTGGGTCCAGCTTCGAGAGAACTGGGTGGATATGGGTGTTGGGCCATTACTGTTGGTTCTTCTGTCTTCCTGCTTTGTTGATACTTTGCTCACAGCTTGCTTCTCTTCTCTGCCAGGTAAACAGATTCAGGTGTTATCGGGCCACCTGCAGTGGGTTTACTGTTGCTCCATCTCCCCGGATTGCAGCATGCTGTGCTCTGCAGCTGGAGAGAAGTCGGTAAGTCTCAGACACTGGGTGCTCTTTCCTCCTTTGCTTTAGTGCACAGAGACGTGGAGGTCTGAAGCGGTAGCTCTCTGTCCATGTGCGCGCGCGCGTGCGTGCGTGCGTGCGTGCGTGTGTGTGTATATGAGAGAGGGGAAGGCAGCGTTGGTGGGCTGTAGCCTCTGCCCAGCTGCTTTGAGGTTGGCACTTTGACATGAACCAAGGGAGGAGGGTTGGGAAGTCGGTCACACCCATCACACACATCACTGGGGGTTGTTTTCCTTTTAAAACAAAATGGAAAAAAAGTCTTTAAAATTTTTTTTTTCTCCTTGAGTCTTAAAAGTTGCAACCCATGTTTGCATCCATATTTCCTTTGAACCATCTTGATTTGAATCTATCTAATTAGAATTTCCATTTCAAATCATGACATGTACCTTTGTCCTGAAATCCTGTTATGTTATTTTTAAAGATGTTAGAAACCCAAGAACCAACAATTTGGTACAGTTTGTTTGAGCCTTTGCTATGACTGATGGGGAGGAACAGGTCACCTTTTGATCAGCCCAGGTGGTTGATCATTTGAGGTTGGACCCTGTGTGACAGTGAGCATTTCCTTAAAGGAAAGAAAATGAAATCCTACTTGTAATCATTCCCACAAAGGTATGAAGTGATGAGCTAGGTCAGATGCAGAGTCCAGGACAAATTCCTTGGTGCTATAAGCAGGTGTGGGGTGGGCCTGGAGTTCGCTTCTGCCCTTTGTTTTTGGTTTGAAGTGGAACGGTAGCACTTGGCTTATGTCTTCCTCAGCACACACTACCCAGTTTTCAATCAGCTCAGAAGCCTCTGCAGATCATTTTAGCTGGCAGCCTTCCTAAGCTTAGCCTGGCTTGTTCTCTCTTAAAGAAAACTGCCTCAAGAATTCAGATCCTTTGCTTTACTTCCCCCTATGTAGGTTATGTACGTTCTGGAAATGCTGCAGAAAGGGAAGAGAGAACTCAGTTTTACCTGGTGCTGGGGCCCACGGAGGGGATTTCAGTGCCTTTCACTACTGTCTGTGTCCTGAGCTCTTTGTTCCTGTCCCTCACCAGGCACCTGTTACTCTCCACAGGTCTTTCTATGGAGCATGCGGTCCTACACGTTAATCCGGAAGCTAGAGGGCCACCAAAGCAGTGTAGTCTCTTGTGACTTCTCCCCTGACTCTGCCTTGCTCGTCACGGCTTCTTATGACACCAACGTGATTATGTGGGACCCCTACACTGGCGAAAGGCTGAGGTCACTCCAGTAAGGACTGAATTCCTGCTAGTGCTTCCTGGGGGTCTGGGACAGGGAGGGGACAGCCTGCATCAGAAGGCACAATCATCGTTTTCAGTGTCACTTCAACTCTTTAAGTCAGACCCAAGTTTCTTCCTGTCTCCTGGTTTAAGAGACTGTCTGTACCTCTTTGGATTCAGCATAATGAAGCCTCAAAGCGACTCTTTATTTCCATTTAGTAATAACTGTAGTAACAAGTTCAGAATGATCCTCTAATCAAAAGTGTCGTTTCCAATATGAATTTTCATGTTCTCACAGACTTGGTCTACTTTTTCCCTTCGTCTCTGTTGTTTTATGAAGCAAGTAATAGGTAGTCCTATAATTATCATGTATCTCAGCCTAAAAAAGACTTTCCGTTCCTGCTGTGGCATTAAAGTGAGGGCTGACCTACTTTGCATAAGGAAATTAGCACAAGGAAGTGCCAGTAACCCTCCAGCCCCCTCAAGACACTAGGAGGCTTCTCAAGGGCCCTTTTTTTCCAGTCTGAGGACTCTGAGGTTTCTCGTAAGGGGCACAAGCCCCGGCAGTTTGGTCTTCTGCCCCAGGTGAGGGCACAGGGGGAGGCCGGCCCTCACTGTCGGCCCCCGACCTGTTTCTTTCTCTTGCAGCCACACCCAGCTTGACCCCACCATGGACGACAGTGATGTCCACATGAGCTCACTGAGATCCGTGTGCTTCTCTCCTGAGGGCTTGTACCTCGCTACAGTGGCAGATGACAGGTAACGAGAGGTCTCGAGGACTCAGAGCAGGCGCTTGCAGTGTTGCCAGGATTCCTCTCTCCTTCCGGCCCAGGTCAGCTGATGCGTGACTGCGCCCCTCTCTCTCTTCTCCAGGCTCCTTAGGATCTGGGCCCTGGAACTGAAGGCTCCAATTGCATTTGCTCCTATGACGAATGGTCTTTGCTGCACATTTTTTCCACATGGTGGAGTTATTGCCACAGGGTAGGTATCTCTTAGCTGAACAGAGGTAGCAGTTTCCACTGGGTATACTCTGTAGTTTAAGGGAAGAAACATCTAGAATTTCCTTGCCTCTAATAACCCTTAAATGAAATCTAAGATTGTATGATTTAAATATTCTATTTTGCCAATGTATTGTTCTCTTGATATTTAACCTAAATATAATTAAAGATCTACTGTTCATGCCACTTAGCGGGCCAGATCCACAAGGAAGTGTAAATTAAAATGGAGAGTTTATATGGGAAACCATTTCTGTATGGCTAAGACCACCTTACAGGTAATACCTATAATTTGGTAGGTGGCACTCTGCCCTCTTCCTTTGCACTACTATGTAGAAAGGGCTGTGCGGACAGACGGTGCTTGGGAGCAGAGGTGTCTTGGGGTGGGTTGTTTCTTTTGACATGTGGTCTTGCTGTGTTGCCCAGGATGGTCTTAGACTTCTGGGCTCAGGTGAGCCTCCTGACACTCTCTTGAGTAGCTGGGACCACAGGCATATGCCACAGCTTGAGCTCTTGTTTTTTATGGTACTAGGGGTTGAACCCAAGTCTTCACACTGAGCTATATCGTCAGCCTTTAAAAAAAGTTTTTTTTTTTAGTATTTTTGAGACAGGGTCTAAGTTACTGAGGCTAGGCGTGAACTCGAAATCCTGCTGCCTCAGCCCCCCAGAGTGCTGGAATTACAGCATGAGCTACCATGCCTGGTTACATCTTCAGTTCTTATAATCCTGTCGGCATCCTTCATTTATCAGCACACTTTTATTTATTTATTTGGGGTTTTTTTTGAAACAGGGTCTCACTATGTAGTTTAGACTGGGGTTGAACTCACTGTGTGGCCCAGATTGGCCTTGAACTGTGGACGGTCCTCCTACCTCCATTTCCCAAGTGCTTGGGATTGCAGGTATGCGCCACCACACCCGGCTGTCAGCACACCTTTTAATCGTTCCCAGTTTGAGTTGCATTTCACTCTCTGGAGTCTCCTGCTATTTCAGGTCGAATTTAAAAACATTGCTTTCCAGGAACAAAAAGAAAAAAAAAAATCATCATCATAATAAAAATATAAACTTCCAGGCTCAACCTTGATGCATTGGTTGCTGTCTTGTTTCAGGACGAGAGATGGTCACGTCCAGTTCTGGACTGCTCCCAGAGTCCTGTCCTCACTGAAGCACTTATGCCGGAAAGCCCTTCGAAGTTTCCTGACAACCTACCAAGTCCTAGCACTGCCAATCCCCAAGAAGATGAAAGAGTTCCTCACATACAGGACTTTCTAGGCAACGCTACACATCTCTGTGGCAGAATAAATCTTCCTGGCAAAGGAGTAACTGGAAGAATGAGCCAAAAGTCTGGTCGGCATTGAAACAGTTTCATTGAAAGAGTGTCTTTGGGATTGTGAACGGAAGGTAGCAAGCCAGATCCCAGGGGCCAGTTGTGGGCCTTTTCCTTCGAGGCACACACGAGGCGGTTTCGGAGGCTCCTCTTCAGCCATGATGGAGCCTCACCTTTGGTCTCTTCGTCCACTTGGAAACAGCAGATGTTGAACTTCTGGTTGTTTGGATTCAGAGTGTTGTTATTGATGTTGTTTTGGTAATAAAAGCAAGCAGGCCTCCAGAGCCTCCATAGTGGTGGCAAAGCTCACACTCCTCCAGCCAGGGAGCGTGATTGCCACATAACATAGTAGCCATCACCCGTTTCAGGTGCAGTGGTAGCATGATCTGAAGTTCCCTCCTCCTGCTGTGGTCAGGGTAGCCTCGATGTTGGCAGGTGCCTCCTTCGTGGTCTTTGACCAGCAGGACCAAGTTTCCAAGGAGCCTTTTGGTATAAGGCATTTGCTGAATCACAGGTGAATCAGGCTATGTGCCCCTGACCAATACAGACACTATTCTTGGCCGTTCTTGTTGTTAAACAGTGGTGTGCATGTGCAGGTGACAAACTTGTCTGTCAGATTGTATGAGGATATATTCCTGAACTGCATGGCTGTTCAAATGGCTACCGAGCTGTCAGTTGTTGGCCATTTAGTAGCATCATATTTATTTGTGTTTTTTGACAGATACTGTATTAAGGTACAGCTGTGTTTTTCTCATTGATATCTAAAGACCAGTGTACTTCAGTGGACCAGTTGTAAAGATGTCTTAGCTGTGTGCAGCACTGCTGTCGCCATCACCTCGGCTCATATCCTCACGTTCATCTGTCTGTGCTGCTTGACCTCGGTGGAGTCGACAGCCAGTCTCAACTCTACACCTAAACGAAGTAGCTCCTTAAAAGTACTGTTCTCCTTCAGTGGCATGTGGTTAACTCATCGAGACACCTCATTCAGACAAAAATCTGCCTTAGGAAAATTTAATATATTTTAAATTATTTTAAAAGAAATGCAACATCTTATTCTTTGGCTTTCTTAATCGATGCTTTATGGAGGCAGTATAACGTACAACTTGTTGAGGATAGAGGAATCTCCTCCACTTTCTGTTGCTTGATAAAAACATTTCAAAAGAGTTCATTGAAGAAAAGAAAAAACGAGCTTTTGTCTCTGTTTCATTTTTTTCCATTAAGAAAAAATACCATCTTTAAAAACAAGCAATACAGTGGGAAACTGGGAACAAATGACCAGCTCTTTAATTTTATGTTTTGTTTTTTTTCTTCTTCAGTTTTATAGTTATATTGCGATTCCACATACAGCATAATCTTAGAGGCTCTTATGGATTCTCTGAGGCCCATGGAGTCAAACTTTCCTGGTGTCCTTGGTAGTGACTTCTCCATGGATGAAGGAAGTAACCAACCTCTCTCCCATTTACTTATTTATGTGGTGCTGGGAATTGAACCCAGGGCCTCATACTAGGCAAGCACTCTACCACTGAGCTATACCCCCAGCCCTACTTTTACTTTTTGATGGTACAGATGTGCCTCAACTTACAGTGGGGTTACATCCCAATTAATCTCATTGTAAATTGAAAATACCCAAGTTGAAGATGTGCCTAATGCATCTACTGAACACCACAGCTTGGTAACGCAGTACATTGCCAAGTGTTGGTTGTTCCCCCGTGTGATCATGTGGCCAACAGGAGTTGTGGCTTGCTGCTGCTGCTGCCCACTGTCACTAGAGCATCATATTGCATGCTGGCAGCCGGGGAAAGATCAAAATTTCAAGCATGGTTGCTATTGAACACATGATCTTTTTCTTTTTCTTTTTTTTTTTTTTTTTTTTTTTTTTTTTTTTTTTTTTTTTTGTGGTGCTGGGGATCGAACTCAGGGCCTTGGGCTTGCTAGGCAAGCACTGTGACCACTAAGCTAAATCCCCAGCCCCCTGAACACATGATCTTTTGTATCATGTGAAGCATTAAGTCAGACTACCCAAAGTTGAGGCCTGAGAACGTGACACCTTTGTAAGGAATGGCCTCCAAAGAAAGTTTATTCTGTGATACCAGAAAGAAGGATTTATTATACATGCAAGTTGGACAGTCGGCATCTTTTTAACCAGCTAAGAAAGGGAGTTGTATAATAACCTGCAAGCAAGCTGCTTTATTCTTACTGTGAAGCACTTAAGTGCAGCAAAATTGCTGTAAAAGAATGCTACCTTTCTACAGAAGTTCCAGTCTTTTCAGCAGTTACAGGTTGAGACTCTGCCAGCCCACCCTGCGTTAAGTAAGATTATACAACCAGTGGCTCCCAATGTTGTAATTTAATGGCCAGCTCTTAGAAAGTTTATTTCATATTGTTACAATTTGGAACCTCTTGGTAAGTCTTCAAGAAGAGAAAAAGACCAGTTTTTAAGAATTCCAAAAAAAAAAAAAAAAACAAAGGTAGGCATGGTGGCACACACCTGTATATCAGCACTTGGAAGGCAGAAGTAGGAGGATCGTTGCAAGTTCAAGGCCAGCCTGAAACACATGGTAAAACCCTGTCTCAAAAAAACAAAAATTAAGATTTCACCCTGTTTTATAAGAGTTTTGGCCACAAATCCATTAGCATACATGCATTCATTCATTCATTTATTTGGTGCTGGGGATCAAACTCCAGGCCTTGTGCTTGCAAGGCCAACACTCTAACCACTGAGCTAAATTTCCAGCCCCATATTAGCACCAATTTAGATAAAGAGATTGTGCCCAAAATTAGATTCATAAACTTTACTTTGGAGATATGTACCTTGAGTTGGAAGACACTTGGACCACAACAGACTTGAAAATCGCATGTTCAGACCAAAACGGTAAGCCAATATCCCGTCACCCAAGCAACTGAAAGGTAAAAAGCCTTAAGTCTGGGAAGAAAAACACATTTATTTCCCATAAAAGATAAGATGGTCAGGGTGGTAAGATAGTTCTGTACATCCTTATTCCAAATAGCCACAGATGAAGTACTTTGGAACTGTTTTCCAAGCTTGAGGGTGACTGGCTTCATCGCACAGCCCCAGGCAGCACTTTACCCCTAAACTGAGTCCTCTTTCTCTAGTCACTGATGAGGCAGGCCCGGGAACATCTAAGCCTCTGCTACAATCAGGTCTCTGGTGACTTGAAAAGCAGCAATGAGGGAACTCAGCTGAATCTTCTCACTGGTGCCAACAGAAAGCCTGTACCTGAAAGGAAGAAAAACAAGGTGAGAATAGAGATCACAGCACTCCCTTCTACTAAGAGAATAGGAGCGATCAAAGGCTGAAGGGTTGAAAGGGGAACGGGAATTGGTAAAATCTATCCTGGACAGCAAGCGGTCTTGTATGTGTCCCCCTAACACTTTCTTACCCTAAACATTGATTTGGAAATTGCATTCGAACTGCTGAGGACAAACTTTAAGATCTTACCAGCAGCAGTGTTCTGAACTTTGTTCTAACTCTACACGGACTTCCTGTTATTAAGGACTATTTCTTCATCTGCAGAATGCATTGAGTAAGGTGGAGATTTCCTTTCTCTTAAAAACATTTCACTGGAGAGTTTATCTGGGGTCTGTAGTCCAGTGAGTAAAGTGGGGCAGTGGCAATTCATCTTGCTACCTTTTATGTGCCCAGTCATCAAAAGCAAAATCATATTCACAGGACAACCATAAGAAGTGACCTAATCTGTACACATGAAAGACAGTAAATCAGGGCCAGTTTATGCGCCTGTCTAGTTGAAACTCAACACTCTCTCTACTTAAATGATAGCTGCCAGCTTCACTGGGGGCTAATAAGAGTGTTTACTGAACCAGGCAAAGTGGAAAATTTTGTGTTTACTTTTCCCCTAATATGCTTCAGTGTGCCAAAATGCCTTAATAACAACTGAATAGCTGGTCATCCCCAAGTGACCTACTGTCCAAACTGAAGCCGCCTCCCAAATGACAAGTGCACCAGAACCAACATGGGCCTAGCCTTCGAGGCCCGAGGAGAGGCCCTCAAGTGTGTAACTGATCTGTTTTTGCGCTTAATCCTGTGTTCCAATAAATAAGCACTCAGAGCCTTTGCCACGTTCCGCTGGCTACTACCCCAAACTGCACGGTACCACATATGCATGATGTGGGGAAAAGGCCGAAACACGCAAGGCAAAACAACTCACAACAGGAAAAAAATTAAAATTGGGAAAAGAAATACTCACTCAATGTCTGCCATTTTGGTTAATAAATGAATTCGAACTGAAGATGGAAAGTCAACTGAGGGAAAAACAAAATCAAATGAGATCCATCACTTCCTACTATCAAAACAACAACACAAAAAGTATGTTTAAACATCAAATACACAGCACTGAACTTCTCCCAACAAGTATGAGCTTAAATATCTAATATATAATAGTGAACTTCTGAGGCCTCAGACTGATCGAAAGTTACCAGACCTCTAAATGAA
>PVJO010028324.1:0-18319 GCA_004026905.1 Hystrix cristata
GACAAGCTACATCCCAGCCCTTCTTTTTGTTTATTTTTTGTTTTGAGCCAGAGTTACACTAAGTTGCTGAAGTACTCAGGGCGAGCTCAAACTCTTGATTTCCCTGCCTCAGCCCCCCAGAGTGCTGGGATTGTAAGCATGTGCCGCCATACCTGGTTTACTTTGATTTTTAGTAGACAAGATGCTGAGACCCACATTGGGCCGGTGACCTAGTGTTGGTGGCCTGTGAGTGGGTGGTACCGTGAGAACAGGCCTGCTGACTTCTACCCCGAGGCGCCGGCCTAGTCCAGCTGGATCTGAGCCACACAGAAGGTGGGGCAGGAAACCTGCGTGTGGCAGGGCTGTGGCCCAGGCACAGATGAGCTCGGGGTTTGCTCACCACTCCCCTCTGGCCACTGCCGACCCTGGGAGGGGACGGGGCTCCTTGTGCCTCCAAATCACCCTTGTGCACATCACTGACTCTGGGTCTTGCTCTGCACTCGCTGCTGCACAGGAGTGTCTCTGAGCCCCTTGGATGGAGAGCGCTCAGACGGGCCTCACAGACGTGGGCCTCAGTGCCTCCCAGGTGAGGACCCTTGGGCTCTGGGGCCTGGAGCTGGTGGGGCGCTCAGGTCCCCATTCAGGTAGGCTGGCCCTCTGCGGGGCTCACCCTGACGATACCCCGGTCATAAACTGCAGGAGGAGCTGGGGCAGGAGGCAGGTGGGACTTGAGCTCCTTTAGAAATAGCCTTGACATCTGGGCAGGGCTCAGCCAGAAGTCCTGGGCGAGGGCATGGGGTCCTGGGGGTGCACAGAGTCCCTCAGCGACTTCCCCTCCCAAGAGACCTGCAGAATGAGCTAGGAGAGAGGGAGGGTAGAGTAACAGCGCTCCCAGGGGATCCACCCCTCCCCTCCTTCTCCCATCCCGCCCCTTCTTTCCATTCCTCAAGCCAAGGTACGCTGCTGCCCTGTACCTGTGTGTCTGTCCCTAACTGGCTCCTACCTCCCCAGCGGCACCCTGGACAGAGTCCCACCGTGGCCACAGCCCTCGAGGGAGGAAGGGTTCTGTGCCTCCTTCTCTGCCACCTCCAGTTCAGAGGGGTCCCTGCAAACCAAGAGGAAGTCACTCTGCAAATGGCCCGGGCTTTCCTAGTGCTTGTGCAGGGGGAGGAAGGTCAATGTGGCCGCGGTTGCCGGCCTTCCTGCAGAAGGCTTTAAAAGAAGGCAAGTTCACGGTAAACCAGGAAAATGGCTATCAACAAATCAAGTCTCTGAGATTGAAATTACATCAGGAAAATCAGAATGTAGGAGCAGAAGCCTCAGAAGCTCTAAATTTTACCATGAGCAGAATCCCTTGATTCTGCGGCTCATTGACGCTGTTTGCCAATCAAGCATTTGAAGAAAATTAGCAGTGCGAGGGTCAGGAACACAAACCCACAGAACACCTGGATTTAGAGTTAATGTCAATTATTCACGGATTGGATGAGGAACTCTAAATCTCTGACATAAATATTCTCAGAGATATTGAAAAGAACATTATACCTCCATATTTGTCAGACATTTACAAGGTAAAGCGAATTTTAGTATTATTTTTATTCATTAAGCTGACAGATAATTTAAAAAATTATTCATACTCAGTTGAGGGTGTGGAGAAGCAGGTATTACCATATGTTCAAATGGAAATATAAATTGTTCAGCCTTTTCGAATGTGAATGAGAGGGCTCTGTGAAGTTTAAGGTGAGCATTCTTTGACTTACAAATGCCACTTCTAGGTATCCATCCCTGAAGTGGCCCGGCCATGTGAGTGTGCGTGCCTCTTCGGGAGTGGGAAGAGGCACAGAGAAAAGGGGCTCAGAAACACACAGTCCCAGACACCTTCTGTCCTTGAGCCTCCTCCTGGGCCAAGGGAGCCCCCGCAGGGGACTCAGGGCCAGAGACCCAGGAGAAGGCACCTCAGGGGTGTTTCCCACTGACCAGAGTTATTCACTTCCAGGATGCCACAGGAGATAGGATGTGATGTTCTACAGACAGGGAAGCTGACTGTCCAGTGCTCTGTACCAGTGCTGTGAAATTCCATGCTGATGTGTGTTAATGTGGGTCCTTTGTCATCTACTGTGCTAGGCACCCAGGGGGCCTTTCAACCCAGAAAAACATGTCCTCAATTCTAAAGCATATATAGATATATCTTGGTGTCTTTTGTAATGCTCCCTCTATTTTCTGTTTTTAATTTGTTTGCTTGTTTCTCTGTGGAGTTTTTGCTATGCCGATGTTAGGCTTTACGGATCTGTCCATCAAACTTCTCATCTTTTCTCTCTTGCTGTTCACCTTCTTTAAAACCCTTTTTGGGGCTGGAGGTTTAGCTCGGTGGTAGAGCGGTTGCCTAGCAAGTGCAAGGCCCTGAGTTCAATCCCCAGCACTGAAAAAATAAAAAACAAAACAAAAACTCTTTTTACTGAGGGATAATTATATACAGTGACACGCACAGGTCTTAAATGTGTAATCTGATGAGTTTTAGCAATTGCTGTACCCCACTCCCATGTCATGGAGGGAATATTTTCACCACCACTTTGCTCCCAAAGGCAAACGTGACTCTGAGTTCTTTCGTGCAGACTGGCCTCGTCCCTTCTGGAAATTCTCATAAGCAAAGTCATAGAATATATACGCTCTGAACCGGGCGTTTTCCAGTCATCATCATGGTTTTGAGGTTCATCTCATGAGCTCAGTCGGTCTTTTGGTTAGTAACATTTCGTGGTTACGGTTTGTCCTTGCAGCAGTTGACATTGGGCTGGCTTCTGGTTTGGGCTCTTAGGAATACAGTCTTTTTGTGCACACACAGTGTGTTGATGTGCTGGGGCTGCCATAACAAAGTACCACAGCCGGAGCCTTAAACCACACACATATATTTCTCTCAATTCTGGAAGGTGGCAGTCGGAGATCGGGGTGTCAGCATGGTTGGTGTCTTCTCAGTACTCGCTCCTTGGCCTTTAGATGGCTGTCATCTTCACAGCTGTCCACAACTGGCTTCTCCATGTCGATCTTTCTGTGTCCTAATTGCTTCTTATAAGGACATGAGGCCTAACGGATTAGGGCCCATTTTAACATAATTTCCCCAAATGTGCAGTTACACACATTCTTCCTTTTTTTTCTGCATGTGTGCAAGGTTTTAAAAACAAAAAGTGAAAGAAGAAAGACTAAAACATAAAACTGATATGAAACTCGAGTGTGTATGCATGTGTGTGGTGTGTGTGCGTGTATGGTTTTGTGACTATTGGATCTCACGCTGGAACGGTTTCTGACTTTGGTACTATTGTCATCCTGGGCCGGGTTCTCTTGGCTCCAGGGGCTATCACGTGCATTGCAGGATACTTAGAAGCATCCCTGGCCTCTTCCCACTGGGTCCCAGGAGCACCACTCCTTCAGTTATGATGAGAAAAGTATTCCTCCAGACATTCACACATTTCTGCTGGGGTAGAGGGCAAATCACCTCTAGCTGAGTGCCATAGAGCTGGAATAATCGGAAAGACCCTCTGCACTTTTTGAAGGATTCCCCACTCTCAGCATCTACAGTACCTTTTTCATGAACTGGTCATTTCCTCCCAGAATCTTTTATCATTCCTATCTGGAACAAACAAAGGGTATAAGCTAGGCTACCAGTGTTCTTGAGTCACATTTGCTGCTGTGGTCATAATCATTGCAATGGAATTAGAACTACAAAATATTTTCCAAAATGTAGAGATAAAAAGAATTTAATTACAAAATTGTCTACAATAAGTGGTAGACAGCAAATCGGTAAGTGGTGCTCCTGAAAGACAGGCCAGAAGAACAAGAAAAGAAGCAAAGACTTAAGATGTAGTAGAAGAAAACTTTATCTGAAGTAAAGAAAGACACAAGTACTGATTTAAAGGACTAATTACAAATTAATAAGATCAAAAGCACTGTAAACAGACAAAATCAATGGAAACAGAGTTATAGTCTGTCAGCTTGGATAGCTAGTTTATGATGGAGTCATAAACAGCCTATGAGCTTCAATGGCTTCACATCCATACAACAAAATTTCATTTCTCTCTTGCATGAGGTCTGCTGCTGGCCCAGGCAAACCTCCAGATAGCTGTCTTGTGGCTACATTGTGGATGTCCTAAACCAACAAGGACTTCAGCAGGAGAAAAGAGAGTGCCCCGAGTTCAAGCAATTAAATGCTCCCATTGGGGAATGATGCACGCATTTACATTTCTTTGGACAAAACAAGGAATATCGCCCTGTACAATTTCTAGAACACAGAGGGATGTGATAGTACAAGCGTTCAGAAATAAGGATAACTAAATCCTGTTGAATAGAAGCAAGGCCAAGCATGTTTCTATGCTGCCCAATGTCGAGGTATATTGGGCAAACGAAAAATTTTCTTCTCTGACAAACAAAGGGGGAAAAATTCTTTGAGCATCCATGCCAGAGGCAAGAAAGGACATACAAATTCTGTTGACCTGTTAATGTCAGTGTTCTCTGCCACTGCATTAAATGTGAGAAGACAGAACATTGTCTTCTTTTGAGAACAGGGGAAATATTACGATCCAGTAATTTTTTTGCTTCACTAAATTGTCCTAATTTATAAAGGCAACCCAAAGAATTTTCCCATGAGAGAAATGGAGGTATTTTTATTTAAAAATGTAAATTTAACATTCACTTCAGTTCACTGAGGTAAAAAGCAAAAATAAAACCCGTAAAGGAGGAAGCTGTGGTTTAAAAATAGAGTTAATCAAAAGCCAGACTAAAGATAAGCTCAACTAACTGCTGCCAATCTGTTATAAAGATAAGCAAAATATATTTGTGATTCTCTTGCCAGGGCATGGAAATGTAACTAAGCCTTGTGTTTGATCTTGTCTCCTAATGACATTTATCATTGTGGAATTTGTACCTGGGTCACATACCCCCTGCAAACAATGGTAGCTCTGTGGCATCCTTCAGGCCCTCCCCTGAGGCCTTTCCCGCTCCTCCTAAGGGATTCTTGTAAATTTCACTACTGTGGGACCAAGAGAGACTATCGTGAGGATACTCACTCATTGCTCCAAACAAGAGGCAAGTAACTTGTGAAGCTACCAACTCTACAAGTTACTTGGAAATGTGGTTTTATTTATTTATTTTTGCACGTTAATATCCCCTTTTCCAATTAGTATACACTTGTGGTACATAATAATTACATTACTTCTGGAGAGTCGATATCTATCTCTCTATCTATCTAGTTGTCTCAGAAATCCTTTCCTGTCCTCATATCCCCCTAGAAATGTGATCTTAACTTTGTTTTATTTTATTTTTTTCTAATACTGGGGATTGAATCCAGGACCCTCCCACTGAACTACTCCCCAGGGTCTGACTAAGTTGCTAAGTAGCCCAGGCTGAGCTTGAACTTGGGATTCTCTGGCTTCAGTCTCCCAGAGTGCTAGGATTACAGTTGTACACCACTACACCCAGCAAGGTCGATTTTAATTTTTTTGAACACCTATTTTTAGGTATATGTTGGTCACTTATTCCTATCTTAATTTAATTATGGTTGCAAACTATATTCTAGGAACAATGTGCCCCATCTATAGTTCTCTTAGGTCACTGGGGGTGTGGCCTTCGAAAGCAATTGTGGGACTCCAGCCCTTTCTTTTATTCTTTCAATTTCTGGCCTCCATGAGGTGAGGAGGGTCAAACCTATCAGGGACTCACATCTCCAAAACTGTGAGCCTTAATAAACATTTTTTCTGTGTAAGCTGATTATTGTATTTTGTTGCAGCCACAGAATACTGAGTTACACTTGTAGACCGAGGTAGTTATTTAACTAGGCTTTTTTTTTTTTTTTTTTTTTTTGGTACTGGGGATTGAACTCAGGGCCTTGTGCTTGCTAGGCGAGCACTCTAACCACTGAGCTAAACCTCCAGCCCATTTAACTAGGCTTTGACCCATGCAATTGAAGCTTGAGTGTATACAGTGCATTCTAAACATTTCCTTAGGAAACAACTCTTGCTCTCCTTTCTGCTAGGTAGTAAACCACTATAGCTGAGCATTCCTAACCTAAAAATCTAAAACCCAAATTGCTTTAAAATCTGAAAGTTTTTGAGCACCGACATGATGCTACAAGTGGAAAATTCCACACTGCGAAACATTTTTCCATGCACACAGAGTTATTAAAAGTACTGTATGAAGTTATCTTCAGGTCATGTGTGTAAGTAAGGTTTACATGAGGCTACCATGGTTTGACTATGAGTGTCTCCCCTGGAACTCATGCAGGAGTTTAAATCCCAAAGTCACACGCTAAAGGTAACGAAGAGGCTTGGTATGGTTTATATTTAGATGTCCCCCCAAAGCCTCGTGCACTCATTGGGAGGACACTGGATCATGGGTGTGTGACGCTCCGGAGGCAATGAACTGGCATAGTGGAGCAGAGAAGAAGGAGCCAAATTCCCTGATGACACAAAACCACCATACCAACCTTGAGTGCTTGTATCTGAACTTTCAAGTGAGAGATAATAAACTGTTTTGCCTAAGTCACTTTTAGAGGAATTTTCTATTTTATGTGGCCAGCTAATTCTAACTGAATCAGAACCAACCTGCCAACCATTTAGAGAGGAGCCTGATCACCCCGGGACCTCCCTAGTTCATAACTCCTGCATGTCCACCAAGATAAGCCAAGTAGAAAGGCAACCTCGTGCTTCCTCCCCAGAAGAGCTCTTTGCAAACTCTGCCTCCTATTAATTTTCACTGATCTGAGAAATCTCTTATTCTTTAAAAAGTAACATTGCTTTCCTTCTCCTTGGTACTAGTGCAGTTACTGCGGCATGAATGACATTTCCTCCCTACTCAAATGTTAACTAGGGGTTTATGAGGTAATTATTTCACAAGCATTTTGAAAGTTGCCATTATCAAATTGGTTATTATACAAGTACATGGCGTCTATGTGTAGCTTGGGTCTTGTACTCTGTTGTGAAATGGAAAATTGTGTGCCCCGATTGCAAGTGCCGTATTCAGTATTTCTACGATAATTCTCAATACAATTGAATAGATTGTCTACAATAATCTAGTAATAGTTGATGAGATTGTTAACAAAATTTGAGGACTTTGGACTAATATAATACTGGGACAATTTTTTTTTTTTTTTTGAGTGCTGGGGATTGAACTCAGAACCTTGTTCTTGCAAGGCAAGCACTCTAACCACTGAGCTAAATCCCCATCCCCTGAATATTTTTGAAAAACTGGAGTTTATTAAAAAGGATAATGGTCAAAGAAAACAATACTAGCCTATACCAGGCATGGAATCTAATGTAAAGATGTAACATGTATCACACATTCATGTATATATGTGCCATACAAATAATATACATACTCTTAAACACATGCTTATGTAATTTTGACCAATAGACCACAGAACTGAGATGATTTTAGATAAAAACTCAAAGATTTGGTTTTGCCTGCCCTCTCCATTTCATTTATGACATATGAGTCTACCTCATCTCCACTTAATACTAATAGGGGCAACAATCCAGCCAAATACAACATCAAAGAATGCCAAAGTATTTGGACTAAGAACGGTCATGAACAAGAGGTATCATTGCATTTATTCAGATCTTTAAAAAATCTTTCAACAATGTTGTGTAGTTTTCAGTGTACGAGGCTTGTATTTGTTTTGATAAATTTATTACTAAATATTCCTTCTTTGGGATACCATGATGAAGAGAACTCCATTCTGAATTTCTGTTTGTTTTTACATTGTTCATTGCTAGGGTGTAGAAATACACTTGCTTTTTGTATATTCATCTTGTGTCCTGCAACTTTGACAAACTTCTGCATTAGCTTTCATAGTTTTTTTTAGATTTCTTAGAATTATGTCTACATGTGAATAGTAATAGTTTCCTTCTTTCTTTCTAATTTGGAAGTCTTTTGTTTAGGTGGAAGGCTGGTGTGGGGGCTGGTAGCAAAGCTCCTAAAAGATTTCCTGTCCTTGTTTATCAGTCATATGAGTGAGCTGGTTATTTGGGCATCATCTCTCTAGTCTCCACTCTGACTTGAACTGAGTTTTTTCTTTTTGTGAAAGAAAAACTTTCTGTTTTTGTTTTGAGATAGAGTATCACTATGTATCTTGCGCTGGTTTTGAGTGCACCGTGATCTTCCTCAGTCTCTCAAATGCTGGGATTACAGGAGTGCGCTACCACACCTGGCAAACTGAAGTTCTTAAAATTTTTTTTTATTAGTACATGTTTGTGGAACCTCATTATTACACTCCTTGTGGGGAGTTGGTGTGTGTACACAACACATCTTAATTCTTTTTGCTTCCTCTTCCCCTCCCCACTCCTTCTATCTCTTTGTCCCCTTCCCCTTTGCAAAAGATCTATCTCTCTACTTCCTATTATCTTTTATTTTGCTCTTTAAATTATTTATACTTTGGACTGCTCATATAAGAGAAATTGTGAGATATTTAAGCTTGTATGTCTGATTTATTTCACTTAACATTATTGTCTCAGAGTACATCCATTTTCCTACAAATGACTCAAGTTTATCTTTCTTCATGGCAGAGTAGTACTCCATTGTGTGTAAATAACACATTTTCTTTACATATTCATCTGTTGATGGATATATAGGCTGCTTCCAAGATTAAACTATTGTGAGTTCTGTAGCTATAAACATGGTTTTGCATGCATCACTATAATATGATGTCTTTAATTTTCTATTTTTAGTTTTTTGAGAAATTTGCATAGTAGTTGTACTAATTTATAGTCTCACCATCAATGTGGAGGGTTCCTTTTTTCTCCACATCTTTGTCAGCATTTGATGTATTTTGAGTTCTTGATGATAGCTATTCTTTCTTTGAATAACCAGCTCTTTGATTAATTGGATCTTTGCATTTTTTAGTCTCAACTTCATTAATTTCTGCCCTTATCTTTATACTAGCTTCCTTCCTTGTACTAGCTTTGGATTTGGATTATTCTTGTTTTTCTAGGAGCTTGACATGCATGATTTTCTAGGTTATTTATTTGGGTTCACTCTGTTTTTCTGCTGTGGTCATTAATAGCTATAAACTTCTCTCCTAGGACCACTTCATTGTGTCCCATAGGATCTGGTATGTTGTATTGGCATTATCATTTGATTCTAGGAACTAATTTTTTCCCATTATTTATTCATATTCAAGAGTGTATTGTTTAATCTCCATGTGTCTGCATTATTTCTGTGGTTTCTTTTGCCATTGATTTGTAGCTTCATTGCACTATGATTTGATAGTATGCATGAGATAATTTTGATTCTTTTATATTTATTTAACCATGCTTTATGGGCTAGTATGTGGTCTATTTTGGAGAAAGTTCTGTGTGCTACTCAGAAGAATGTATATTCTGTTGTTGTTGGGTAGAACTTCTGTAGATATGAATCACATCCATTTGTTCAAAGATGTGGTTCAACAACGATATTTCTCTGTTGATTTTTTTTAATCTAATAGATCTGTTTGTGAAAGTGGGAGATTGAAGTCCCCCGCTATGACTGTGTTGATGTTTATCTGCTCTTTTATATCCCACAGTGTTTGTTTTATGAAGTTGAGTGCACCAGTGTTTGGTACATATATATTTATAATTGCTATCTCTTCCAGTTGAATTGTACTGGTAACCAATACATAGTGACCTTCTTTGTTTCTTTGATTAGTTTTGGCTCGAAGTCTTTTTTTCTGAAAATAGGATAGCTACTCTTGCTTGCTTTTGGACTCCTGCTGCATGGAATATTGTTTTCCATTATTTGCTTTTCAGTCTATGAATTTCTTTTTGGATTTCATGTATTCGTTTTATACAGCATACCACTGTGGGGTTTTTTTTTCTTTTGTTTTTGAGAGAGGGTCTTGCTATATAGTTCAGGCTGGCACTGAACTCCCTGTGTAGCCCAGGCTGGCCTCAAACTCTCAATGATCCTCCTGCCTCAGCCTTCTGAGTGCTGGGATTACAGTGTGCACCACCACACCTGGCTGGATTTTGTTTTTGATCCAATCTGCTAATTTCTGCCTTTCGATTGAGAACTGAGATGATTAACATTGAGAGTTATTACTGGAAGTATTGTCTTATTCCCATCATTGCATTGTTTTCCTGATGCTGATTCTTCCCTCCCTTTTTAACTGCTCACCCTATCTGGTGTATTCATCCCATGAGGCTTTTGGGCATTGTTGGCTTCATTGTCTCTTTCTAGGGTATTCTTGAGAATATATCGGAGTGCTGGTTTGGTGGTCATGAATTTCTTAAAGTGCTCTTTATCATGGAAAGACCTTATTTCTCCATCAATTCTGAAAGAAAGTTTTGTAGGATATATTAATCTGGGTTGAAAATTGTTTTCTTTTAGGGATTGATACACTTCATTCCAAGCTCTCCTGGTCCTTAAAGACTGTATTGAGAAGTCTGCTGTAATTCTAATGGGTTTATGTTTGTAAGTGATTTGTTGCTTTTCTGTGCTTGGCTTCAACTTCAGGAATTTGACTAAAATGTGTTGTGGAGAAGGTCTCTTCCTATCATGTCTTCTTGGGATTCTATATACTTTTCTTATCTGTATGTTAAATTCTTTCCCCATACTTGGAACATTTTGTGCTATTATCTCTGTAACCAGATTTTTATACCATTCATTCTGTCTTCTGATTTTTCACTAATTCCAGTTAATCTTACATTAGTCTTCTTTGCATCATCTAGCAGCTGTTGGATCCATTTCCCATGCACTCTCTTTCTTTTTATGGTATCTCTGAGTATATAGTCACCTGCATCAGCTCTGCCTTCTAGTTCTGACATTCTCTCTTCACATGGGTCACTTCTGCTGCCCATGCTTTCAATTGTTTTATCTTCCTAATTTCTGTCTGGTACCTTTTCATGGACTGTAATTTTTTGCCAAACTGGTTATTCATATTTTGTATCATTTTGTTTAGTGCAGCTAACTTCTTATTAGTGTCTTCTGCAAGCTCACTGATAGTTTTGTTTATTAAGTTCATTGTCTGTTTATTTATATCGTCTTTGAGCTAGCCAAGCACCTCATTTTTCCAAGCACTTTATTCATATGCATTTTTTGTCTCCTCTTTTATCACTTTGTATAATTCAACCGTTAGACTTTTGTTTTCCTCCCCATCAATATCCCGTGGGTCAGCATTGTGGGAGTTGGGAGTTTTTGGAGACATTTCATCACCTTGTTTTCTCATGCTTCTTTTGTTCTGAGAATCTAGGGTCAAAATGTGGAAAGACTTTGTTGCTAGTATGGAGCTCTCTTTAGTTGGTATCTAATTTCCAGTGATGTGTTCTGGGTGTGGTTAACTATAGACCTTTGTTTCTGTCCCAATATTGGATCACCTCCATTAATTTGGAGAGGAGAGGGTGCAGTGTAATTGGCCCAGGACCCAGTTCTCCAGAAATGCATTACAATATTCTTAATGACACAAAGACAAAGCAGATATTGGTGTACAATAAAATCCAATTAATAGCAACAATTATTCCATCCTGGCAATAGCAACAAAATCAGGAACTATCATAGATTCACAAACAAATTGTACATTTATATGTCATAAAACAAATAAAAGCTACCACTGTACCACTTTTAGTGATAGAAAAAAGATCCACAATAATAATATAGACATAAAGACAAACCAGATATTGACACATAGTAAATACCTACTAAATGCAATGACTGTACCACCATTAACAATGGAAATAATTCAACAATAATAGCATAGAGTCACCTAAATATCTAAAGTTTAACAAAGCTTGTAGTAATACTAATAAAAATGGAGGAAGTAGGGAAGAGGGAAATAAAAGAAGTCAAGTTTGAAAAATAAAGAAGAGGAAGATGAAAAGGAGAAGAGAAAGGAGATAAAGGATTCTATTAAGGAGTAAAAGAAAATTAATAAAATTAGATAAAATTAACAGAAAGGAATAATCAAGAAAAAGATGAAAAAACACCCAGAGCACAAAAGAAAGGAGAGAGAGAGAGAGAGAGAGAGAGAGACAGAGAGAGACTCCCAAACCCACAAAACCCAACAAGAAAAAAATGAGAAACGAGTCCAAAAAATCCCTCTGTGTTTTGAATGAGTGGTTTCTTTCCAGGTCTGCAGTATTGGCCTCCACCAGAAATGGAGTGGGGTGATGGTGAGTCACTGCTAAGTCTTATTTTGTTTCCACACTCATATTTTGTGTGTGATGCTGGCTTGCACTCCCTTTCACTCTGGGTGTGGTTGGTCAATGGTTCTGCTACAGGCTGTATTCCCTCCGGCTGCTCTGACTTTCTGTGTATCTGTCTGCACCAGTCATTGCTTTCTCTGCCTACCTTTACATCATGTAGGTTTGGGAGGGGGCCCCCTGCACTCCAGAGACCCCTCTGTCTGTACACTCCAGGCTGTAGCAATCATCCAAGCCAAGTTGTGTCCCTGTTCTCATTGGCAAGTGGGGAGAGCAAACAGACCACAGAGTTCTGTGCTGGGTGTAGGCGGTGGAGTGAGGTGGGGGCTCAGGCTGTCTGCTGGACTTATTGCCAGCACTTTCAGATCCAGACCCCTCCAAAAACCACAGATGACCAGCCTGGCTTCCCACCACAGAGAGTGGAGCGCCCATGTCCTACCCAGGCTGAGCATAATATTCACAAGGGTCTATGTCCAGCCGGCACCTGCTCCATGACCATCTCTGTGTGGCTGTCTCTTGACCAGTCACTGTGGGAGAGCAAGCTCAGAAACTGTATGTGTGGTTGTTCTGTAGCTCAGTCTTAAATCATTAACACCTCCCCAATATAGCTCCTGACTATCTCTCTCAATATGGCGGGTGCTGCAGTGGATTTCTGCTCCAACTCTCACCGGCCATGCAGAAGGAATCGCTTTCAGCGTAAAACCCCATGCTGCTTGGCAGCTTAAAATAACCATGGGGTTTCATGGGGTTTCATGGGGTTAGAGCTTCCGGCCTGGTCCATTGTTTCTCCCTAAAATTTACTTTGTGTTATCAGAGACAGGTCCCTCCCTGCGAGCTGGGGTTAGGAATCCAGACTGCTTTCTTATTTTTTCTGTGTGTGTTCAATTCGTGCAGTTTCTGACTTGGAGCCAGCTGACCATGGACTAAATTCCCTTAAGATGCGAACCAAGAGATGGAGGGGCTGGGGGAAGAGGAAGGAAAAAGATTGAAGATGTGTTCTATGCATGAATCAACTTTCAACTTCCTAGATAAATGTGACCATTATGTACTTCAAACATGTGCTAGTAAAAATAAAAAAAAAAATAAAGGACACGAACCCAAATTAAACCACTCCGTCTATTGCTTCTGGGTGTTGGGGATGTGTCCTAGCAATGGGAAGCTGACTAATAACATGTTTGATGGGGAACAGTGTGAGGGGTTTCGGGAAGCAGTGGTCAGTGGCTGGTGATGATGATGCCTTGGGACCAGGGGCAGCGGGTGAGGCCAGACTTTCTGTGGTGCAGAAGGGGTGACACCGAGTGTTTCTCAACAGGACCGTGACGTGAGGAAGGCAGGAAGGAAGCGGCTTGGGCAGTGCCCTCTTCTCTTCAGTTTCTCCATTTCCCAGGCTGTCCCGGGCGTCAGGTTTCTGGCAGGATTTCTCAATCGACAGAAACAGCAGAGCCTCAAGGGAAGGACGGTGCACACTGCACGGGGCGGCCTCCTCCAGCCACCGGGGTGGCCCGGCCACTGGCAGGCGCAGACCCTGGAGGAGGGAGGGATGGAGGGGATGGGGGCCCAGGGGTGGCCATGGCGGGAGCTGTTGCTGCTGCTGCTCTGTGTCTCAGGTGAGCAGAGGCAGGTGAGGAGGCTGGGGAGGGTGCAGGAGTGGAGGGGGACAGCCCAAGGCAGCAGCCTCTCTTCTCTCATTCCGTGGGAGGGACCACAATGAGACCAGATCGTGCCTTAGAGACAGGCAAGGACAAGGAAGGGATATACATATATACTCTTTATTTTTGTGGTTTGGCAATGCTGGGGATTGAACCCAGGGCCTTTGCACTGACCTCCGTCCCGACTTTTTATACTTTGTATTTTGAGACAGTGTCTTGCTAAGCCACTAAGTGACCTGGCTGGGCTTGAACTTGAGATCCTCCTACCTCAGCCTCCCCAAGTGGTGAGATTACAGGTGTGCGTCCCCATGGCCAGCTGTCTGGGGCTTGCACTTGAGACAGGGATTTGGAGTCAACCGAGTGATCTCCCAGCACCCGCTGATCTCCTGGGAGACTCAGAGAGTTACAAAGCGGAGCTCCCCCCGGAGAAACACGCAGCCAAGGGCAGAGGCGGCGTTAGCAGAGGGGAAGGCAAACAGCACTCGGGTGGCTGCAACAGGAAGAGGAAAGTGCAGTGCGAGTCAGTGTAGCAAGGCGCCGAGCAGGAGTGGGGCGAACGGGCAGCAGCGCTGGAGACAGACAGAGCTGGGCTCAAATCCCATCTCCTCCCTTTTCTAACTGTGCATCCCTTAGAAGGTCCCCTACCCTCTCGGAGCCTCAGTTTCCTTATTTGTGGGTTTCTTGCTGTTGTTGCTGAGATGCCGAAGAGTGTGTTTTTCAGAGCAATTTTTATTGGTGCGTGTTTGCAGTCCATAATGATTACGTTTATAGTGGGGAGTTGGTTCCTGTGCCTAACACATCTTAATTCCTGTTTTCAACCCTTTCCTTCATCTTCATCCCTTTCTCCATTCGTCTCTTGGTGGACATGTGCGCTGCTTCCCAGATTTAGCTGTTATTAATTGTGCTGCTGTAAACATGAGTATGCATGGATCGCAGTAATATGGTGACATTAACTCTTCCAGGAAGATACCGGCACCTAGAAGGGGAATAGTTGGGCGAAATGGAATTTCTAGTTTTTGTTTTTTGAGGAATTTCCACCCCGATTTCCACAGTGGTTGTACTAGTTTATTCTGTAACCCATTGTTTATTTAATACTGTATTGTTTAGTTTCCACATATGTGCATAATTTCTGTGTTTTGTTTTGTTGTGGATTTCTAACCGCAGTGCATTATATTTGATCTTCACCAAAAGGCGGAGAAGCGATCCCTCAGTAGTGCCTTATAATCTGATAATACATGTGGTATTATTTTCGATTATTTTACATTTGCTTATGCTTGTTTTATGGGCTAGTATGTGGTCCATTTTGGATAAAGTTCCACGTGCTGTTGAAAAGAATATATATTCTTTTTTTGGGTGGAACATTTGCAAATGTCTATTAAGGACATTTGTGCAAATGTTTTGTTCAACTCAGAAAATTCTTTGTTGATATTTTTGGTTCAGCTGACAAGTCTGTTTGTGTTAGTGGAGGTATTGAGGTCCCCCACTATAATTATGTTTATGTATCTGATCTTTTATGTCCATTGTACTTGCTTTATAAAGTTGGGTGTGCTGTTGTTTGGTGCATATATGTTAATAATTGTTATCTGTTCCTGTTGGATTGTGTCCTTCCAATATGTGGTAGCCTTTCTTTCCTCTTTTGATAAGTTTTGGCTTGTCATCCACTTTGTATGAATATAGGATAACTACATCTGCCTTTTTGGGGGGTTACCTTTGTATGGAATATTGTTTTCCATTGTTTGATTTTTTTTTTTTTTTTTTTTTTGGTGCTGTGGGGATCGAATTCAGGGCCTTCTCCTTGCAAGGCAAGCACTCGAACCACTGAGCTAAATCCCCAGCCCCCAGTCCTCCATTGTTTGATTTTTAACCTGTGTGTTTCTTCTTGTGTCAAATGTGCTTTTTGTAAAGAGCGTACCCTTGGATTTTGTGTCTCGATCCATTCTGCCAGACTGTGTCTCTCGATCGGGGAACTGAGACCAATCACATTGAGAGGTGTTACTGATGAATATTCACTTATTCCTGTCATTGCCTTATTTTCCTGTTTCTGATTCCCTCTCTTTCCCTTCTATTTAACTTCTTACCCTCCCTTGTGCATTCCTTCTCTTAGGCCTTTAATCATTATGAGCTTCACTGCCTCTTCCTAGGTTCTCCTGGAGAATGTTTTAGAGGGCCGAATCTGTGTATTCATTTGTTTATAGAACCAGCTCACAGGGATTCATTTTGTGGCTGGCACATATATCAGAAAGTTGTCCTAAGAATTAAATAGCAAACAGATGGAAAGCTCTTGCCTCAATATTTAGGGAATTGGAAGGGCTTAGTAAAAGTTATGTCAGATGATGGTGATGATGCTGGCGGTGGTAGTGGTGGTATAAGCAGGTTTAAGGTGATCCCCGTTACTGAGGGCCAAGAGGAGAAAGAGATTAGTGCCAGCTGCAGGTGTTCAGGTGGGCTTTCCTCGGGATGAATGGGGTGGATACAGGTGGAGAGGAGTGGGAGGAGAATTCAAGCTGGTGACACCTGGTGTTCCAAGAAGGAAGTGTGTACCCAGGCAGCAAGGGAGCACATCAGAACAACCACGAGTAGAATAGAAAATAGAGGGTGAATTGGTGATTTTGTTGTTGTTATTTGTTTGTTCTGTTTTGCTGGAATGGGTTGAATCTAGAGCCTTCGCACTGATCTGCATCCCCAGCCCATTTTATTTTATTTTTTATCTTGAGACAGGCTTTGCTACGTTGCTAAATTGTCCAGGCTCCTACTTGTCCTGGAAGGCTCCTCCTGCCTCAGCTTCTCGGAGTGCTGAGATAATAGATGTGTGCCACCAGGCAGGCCTCTTTAGTTCCTTTTTTTGGGGGTGTGGGAAGTTGAGGCAGAGTGTCACTAAGTAGCTCAGGCTGGCCTTGAACTGGCATGTACGCTCCTACCTCAGCCTCCCAAGTGCTGGACTACAGGCAAATGCCACCACACCCAGCTCTTTAGTTCCTTTTTATTTTTGAAAATGTCCAGTTTCTACAATGGAGATGGTGGGGTTAGATGGGGAGGAGGAAGCGATTTAAAAAAACGATTCTATCCTGTGTGTACCAGTTTCCCAAAATGAATTTCATTATTTTACCGGTTTAAAGAAATGGAGACAGTCTAGCTATCATAACGACCCAGATTCGAGCTCTCAGCCACGACTGGTGTCGTGCCTGACTCCCTCCCTATGCGAGTGTCTGTTTCTGGCCCTGCAACGAATTGCTGATCGCCACCCAAGTCCTGACAGGCGGCCCGTCCCTCCCGGTCACTTGCCTGAGCTGTCAAGATGCTGCGTCTCTGGCTCGTGTCCCTGCCGGGCTGCGGCTGGGCCTGCGGGTGATGGCGTCAGCGCCGTGGCTCAGGGACAGCTTGCTCTTCCCCCAGGGCTGCGCTCTGAAGGCGAGGAGGAGGAGCTCAGGTGCCTACAGGAAGGGAAAGACCTGTCCGTGCTCCGTCATTACAACAGGAAGTACAGGTACACCCTCAAGGCCTGGCAGCGGGTGGAGGCCCAGGGCCTCCCGAAGACGCTGGTGAAGACGGAGACGAGAAACGAAGACCTGAATCGGGCCCAGGTGGGGAGATTCCTGCTGGAGGACGACCCCACCTCTGGCTTCGTCACCGTGACCATGATGGGGGTCCAGAGGCAGGACGTGGGGCTGTACCAGTGTGTCCTCCTCCTCGACCCCCTCTATGTGCTACAGGAGCGGATGCGGCTGGTCCTGTGTCCAGGTGAGCAGCGGGGACCGCGGTGGGGAAGGGGCTCCTCAGCACAGGGGGTGGGTGAAGACCCCATCGGCCACTTGGGCCCACCGTGGAGAGACAGCTTGGAGCAGCAGGGACAGTTCTAGACTGCAGTGGGCACTGGGCCTCCCAATCTCTCACTGTGTGAGACATCAGGATTTCCCTGCCACTAGAAGGCTGGAGGGCTAAGTTCAGCCGCCAGGAAGAAGTCCCCAGTGAGCGGAAGGTGGAGAGGGAAGAACAGCAGATAAGGAAGAGAGGAAAAGGCAGGTCATCACGGCTGGACAGGTGGGGCACTGTGGTTCAGAGGACAACCGGGCAGGAATCCACACGTGAGCGCTGAGAACTCTGTGAATGGGGGCAATGGGAGCCATGAGGGTTCCGGAATGGTGGGACAGATCGGGAACCAGAACCTGAGCCCTGAGAAATCCACCAAACAGGGATGTCTTGAGCAAACAGTGTCTGGGAGGAGCGCAGCCGATTGGGAGCCCGAATGAGAGCGCTGAGAAAATGGCAGCAGCGGGGCTGCCCGAGCAAGCAGCATCTGCATGTGGCAAGAGAGAGCAGAGGCCTGATGGATGCAGACTGAGTTATTCACCCAGCCCTCCTCTGCACACCAGGAGAGTCGTATAGGACATGGTATAGGACATAGGAATGCATGTGCCCGTGTGCGTGTGCTGGTCTGTGCATGTATGTGTGCACCCTGGTACTGGTGGCTGGATACGCAGCTGGACCCGACCCCTTGCTGGTGCTCCGTGGAGAAAGGTATCCCAGCCTGTGGATCACCGCCGG
>PVJO010028325.1:0-18252 GCA_004026905.1 Hystrix cristata
CAGGCACACAATGAAAGTCTGGCCAGGGAGCCAGGGTGAGTCTACTGAGAGACTTTGGGGATAGACTTCAAACTTTTTTTTAAAAGACACTGCAGGGGTTTGGGAATTTAGCTCAGTGGTACAGCGCTTGTCTAGCAAGCACAAGGCCCTAAGTTCAACCCCCAGAATCCCCCCCAAAAAAAGACAGTGCAGGAAAACATCCTTCATACACTATTAGACATTGTCTTGTCTGCATGGGATACCTGAAATTGTAGGAATGTGAAGGGAGTTGGCCAAACCATGTGGGAGAAACCTGCTCCTCGATAACATCATTGAGTCATACTATTTTTGTTTTGTTTTTTGAGACAGGGTCTCACTATGTAACCCAGGCTGGCCTTGAACTCACTGTGTAGCCCGGGCTGGTCTTGAACTCACAGAGATCCTCCTACCTCAGCCTCCTGAATGCTGGGATTACAGGTGTGCGCCAACACGCCCAGGATTGAGCCATATTATTGACCAGTGTTACCACCTATCTAGAAATTACTTAAAGCCAGCACTCAAGAGGCTAAGGCAGGAGGATCACTGCAAGTTCAAGACCAGTGTGGGCTACATAGTGAGTTCAAGGTCAGCCTGAACTACATAGCAAGACCTCTTCTCAAAAAAAAAAAAAAAATTACTCAAGATTAAATAACAAATCACCTTACTGGGTAAGCTGTTTTGAGTTTTCTGGTACTTTCAGGCCAAAACATCCCACCGAAGTCCACATATGGAGGAAAAATAAGATAGAAGGAACCTGGGTCTGATACTCTTGCAAGACATTTATCTGCCCTCCCTGACTGCCTGCCAAATACTGAGCTGTTTCATCAATGAGAAATAAACTTCCAGCTTGCTTGAAACCCTATATTTCAGGATTCCTGTGTTACAGCACCTTAGCCTATACCTCAACTAACTAAAAAAAGGGGGAGGGGACATGGCCATGTCACACAACCTTCCTCATCAGACACACTGACCCGGCATGGGCATCCATGACATGAACTTCCTGCTGCCCACATCTCGGTGCTCAGTCAGTACCATTACTGCCTCTATGTGAAGTTTTTAAAAATGTACATAAACACTTGTAAAAGTCCTCCCATGTAATCAAGACCAACGTACTGGGGCGCCGCCGATGATCATCTTGTACCATCAAAGCTATCATTGGTGTTGGAGACCAGGCTGCCCAGAGCCACGACTCCAGGACTCGTACGCCTGGCTGACTCGGCAAACTGGGTCAACCAAGGAGAAGGCGTCCTGTGCACAAGGATTCTTCCATGCATTGTTCCAGGAGTTACTGGTTTCTTGCAGGCTGTGTAGAAGACAAGTTCCTCATTTACGAGAAGCTATGTGCTGTATTTACATGTTTCTTATTAACTAGGAGGTTACGTGTTTTTTTTGAACTTACCAATACTTACAGATAGCTTAACATACTTACTCAGAAATTCACGATCAGTCTACATGTTTTCCTGAAATTGTGTTTGCATCACATTGCTAATAAAATTACAGAGTAGCTGAGACCTGGCCTCTGAGCTCCTTCTCAGATCCCCAGCCACCTCGTATCCAAATTTCAGTGTGGACTCCGAGTCCTTCAGTGCGCTTCTCCCTCTGACCTTCCACTCAATCGCTCTGCGGCGCATTGAAACCGGGATTGGAGAAGACAGAGTCAGCCTGCACTCCCGCCTGTTTCAGGGCATTTCTGGTTTCATGAGCACCTGATGGGACCTCCCAGCCCAGGAATAGGTGAGCAAGAGGAGGTGGCCCTCTGCCCTGCAAATTTCAGTGATGAGTGTGACAGAGGATCCCTGCGACCCTGAAGCTTCAATACCAACTCTGAGCTGTAGACCTCCCAGACTTCGGAGAAAAAGAAAGAAGCCTCATTCTTAGGCAAGTTATCATTACTCTAGACATTTCTGCTATTCAGTTTCTCTCCCAACTAGCATAGCAAGTTTCCTAATCAAAACTCAGCTGCCATGTGCTGAATGGTTACTGAGCACTGCACGTTTGTGTTGTCTTCATACCAGTCATCTACAAAGAGAGAGCAAAACAGGGCCCAGCTCTCAAAGATGCTCCTGAGACAGAGCCCTTCACCCATCTGAGCTACAGTTACCCGCCATGTAAAGTGGAGCTAGTGATGCCTTGTCCGGACTGGTCAGGCCCGGCCTGTCCTGTGTTTTGTTCAGATCTGGTTTTTGAGACGGGGTGGCCCAGGCTGGCCTTGAACTCCTGGGCTCAAGCAATCCTCATACCTCCACCTCCTGAGCAGCTGAAACTACAGGTGAGCACCATCCCGCCCAGCTTCCCCTATTATTTTCCCTAATATAATGCCTGAGTCAGACATAGTCTGAGTAGCATATATGATGGTAGCTTGGAAAAGAGCCAAAATGTGAAACATCTGGGATGTACAAGTATTTTGGAAGAGCTGCCCTCACGATTTGCCAAGAAGTTGGTGTAAGATTTGAGAGAAAAAGGGATAAAAATCTAAGGCAGGAGCCAGGTGTGGTGGTATATAACCCCAACTACTCGAGAGGCAGAAGGCAGGAAGATTTTGAGTTTAAAGCCAATGTAGGCAACGTAGCAAGACCTTGTTTTAAAAAATAAAAAAAATAGGGGCTGGGGATTTAGCTCAGTGGTTAGAGTGCTTGCCTTGCAAGCACAAGGGCCCAAGTTCGATCCCAGCACCAAAAAAAGAAAAAAAAAATTAAAAAAAATAAAAAATAAAAGTGAAAGAAGGACACATACGGGAACTAGTGCACTGAGGACAAAAAAAAAAAGAAGAGGCCACACAAGAGAAACACCAGGGGCAGAGCCCAGTGGGAAAATGATTGCCTAACGTGCCTGAGGCACGTTGGACCCCTGCACCATGCACCATGGAAAAAAGACAGGAGACCTTCACATGTTCAAGCCACTGAGCTCTGACCTTGTTCCAGGCCGCCAAATGCTGGACCTCAGTCTCTCTTAGAAAAGCAGGCACCTGTCCCTGCATCCCTCTGTGGAAATAATCTGCCAGAAAAGAATAAAAGCTGCTCTCTTTCGATGGCCGTGGTGCCCATCCGAATTGCTTTGCTCCCAGGGTATTTGGCCAGCCCCTGAAGCTCCTGGTTCAATAATCTGGCCAGTTCAACCTGAGAAAAATGAAGTTGATCAAAAGGATGGCTGCGCACATTCCAGCCAAATTCTTACAATAGAAAATATAGTTAGTAAAATTTGACAAGGAGCCAAAACCCAATCCACAAGTCAAATCTTTTAAAAATACAAACATACCTTTAAAGTCAAAGACAAAGCAAAAATGTCCAAAATATATGAGAGGTGCTGGCTAGTTCAGTAAAACAAGATAAAGTATAACATCTCAAAAGACAAAACCTCCTTTATTCCCAAATATGATTGTCAACACAGAAAAGTAGATTCTAAAAACCACTGGAAATTTTTGGAGATTTCAGTTTTGTTGCTAGATATAGGGTCAGTACACAAAATTCGATTGTATTCCCTCTAACCAACAACAAACGTCGATATACCATACCGGAGAAAAAGGGACAGTGACCTCAGGACAGCAGCAACCAGCTCTACTAAGAATAAACCCGTCTGAAGCAGGAAGGGGAAAAGAGAAGTTCACACAACAAAGGGACTTGGGGTTTATACAGAGGTTGTGGCAGGAAAGGGGTGTGGGAATTGGCTGGCCCTTGAAACTTTTGCAGGGTAAGGTATTTCTTTGTTCCCCATTTTCTTGAAGTTGTGGGCTCTGGGGAGCGTCTGGGGCTGGAAGAGCTGGACATTACTTTCCTGGTGCAGTCATCCCGTGTGACTTGTGGCCCTTATTATCTCACAGCTGCGAACACTGTGGCCTCCGGGAAGGTCTTGGGAGCTGGGAGCTGGTTGTTTCCCGTGGGGCATTTAATTTTATAGTCGTTAGTGTTTCTGACTAGTCCTAGTTAGAAATGTTTGATGATCAGAATATGTAACATTCCTGACTCTTTAATAAGAGGAGAAGACAGGTGACAAAATCTTCTCGAACTACTTCCTGCTGAACAGGGGTGAAGAGGGGCATATCAGAGTCAGGAGCTACATTTTGCTTTGGGCATTGGGAGGCGGGATTTTTTTGGTAGGCAGAGGGTGTCAACAGAGGCTTATCTGCATGACCATTTGGAGTTTGGCTGTGTTTATGCGATCTGAAATAAATCGATTGAGGCAATTAATGAGTATGGGAAGCAAGCATGGCAGAATTCGGCATGCACCAAATATTAAAACTACTGCTCCTATGAGGGTTTTGAACCCTCCAAATGTGGAAAACCATCCCCCAAACAGGTTTGAAAGATCCTATCCATTCCACTTTTGAACTGGTACATGGGCGATTTTTCTCATTCGGTCTTAGAGCTCTTCTATGACTTTTCCTTCTTCATCTATCTGTAAACAACAGTTGCTTAGGTTAAATTTTATAGAAGAGGCAAAGTTGCTCAGTCATCACTTGGAGGAAGAGCTGATATTAGTGTAGGCTGAACAGCATGGAGTTGTTCTGGCTCTTCAGGTGTAGAGACAACCTCATCGGGCAGAGAGACATGGGGCCTGTGGGGCCTGAAGAGAAGAAGTCTGGACAGGTTAGTTGGAGGGATGATAGGTGTTGCGGACACCTGGTGTCCTGAGACCATCCCAACAACCAGCGGATCCAAGGACACGTTTCTCGCTGGAGCTGTTTCCGGATCTGGGCCCCGTCAGTCAACTGGAAGGAGAGGTGAGGGCTCTCCCAGGGCCTGAGAAGGCAAGTAGTTGGTAGGACCACAGCCAGGGAATGATCTCCCCCGGGGGCAGCTGAACTTCCAATGTCCCCATTGTCCACCTATAGGACAAGGCCGTGTGGGAGGCCGGGAGTTTGGTTATTCTCTTGCCCAGTGACCCGCTGTGTTACATTGGAAAGAAGGACCAACAGGCGCTCGGCTCCCACTTGTAGCAGTGACAGATATGGTATCGGAGTGACCCGGGGACCCTAGGCCCCTGGGAGCCGAGACCAGCACTTGAAAACGTGTCTTCTCTTGGTCGTATCTTTCCCTTCTCATTTCCTCATCTCGGCCATTGAACACCTTAAAAGGTGTATCTGTTAATTCCTGTTGTGAAATCTGGGGCCCTTTTTCTAATTTGGCAAGTTTTCATCTAATGCCTGGGGCTGACTGGCTGGGGAAGTGATAATTAAGGAGAGACTGTCCTTCGGGGGATGTTCGATCGAGTGCTGCACATTGTGTTAAGGCCTTGGTCGGACGGCTTAAAAAGAAGGAAGGATTCTCTTCTGGGCCCTGGGTGATCTCATGTAGTTTGTCATAGTTGACATCCTTATGGATGTTCTTAGTGAGACCCTGTATGAAACTCACGATCATATGGTCTCTAGCATCTAAGCTGTTTCCCTGATAAGCCCATTCTGGTTGTTTTGGGGACTGCTGTGGCTGTGGGGAGTGTAAGTCTGGGTGTGTCTGATGGAGCTGGTCTGCAGAGTGCCAGACTTGCTCTTTTTCATCCAAAGTGAGGATGGTGTTCAGAATGTAATATATGTTCCTCCAGATCATAGAATAAGCCTGAGCGAGTTGTACAAAGGCTTTAATATTCAGGTGGAATCAGCAGAAAAAGATCCTAAACGGTCTTCAATTTGTGCTAAATCACTTGTGGAGAGTGGGATGTGGACCCAGGTCAGACCCTCCACTCCCACCACCTCACGTAGAGGGAGGAGGTTTGCGGGAGTAGCAGCATGTTTGGAAGGGGGAGAAATGGGTGGCGTCTCTGGCTGTGATTCAGGGGACGGGGGGAGGACACTGACACGCTAGGCGAGGGGGAAGAAAGTGAGGATTCAGAAGGAAGCAGGGAAGATGGCAGAGTGTTGGGCAGTGGGGAAGAGGGCTGTGAAAGGAGAGCTAGATAGGGTGGACAGGCCAAATCAGTGGCATAATCCAGTTTTAGGAAGAGGAGCTGTTGAGAACAGGAAGTACGCGTAATGAGGGTCAGAAATGAAGAAAGAAAAAAGCCTGTATGTAGCACACCTCTGTCCACTTGCCATTTCAGTGGAGGAAATTATCAAGATCTTGTAGCAAGTTTGAATTTAGCGTGCTGAATTCAGGCCACTGACAGCCATTATCCAATTTGTATTTCAGTCAAACAGAAGAGCAGAGGTGAATAAGCTGCTTAGGCCAGATTGTATCCTGGAGTCCCATGGTGGAGAGATTTTTTAGCAAGCATGCCAGAGGAGAGTCGCGGGGAAATTTGGAAGATTGGGAGCCCATGGCAGGGTTAAAGTGAGCCAGAGAGGCTATCCGGCCCGTCTCCTTGCAAGTTCCTCTGAAGAAAGGGGGTCCCCGTCAAATCTGGCAGCATCTTTTGCATGTCTCCTCCAAATCTTGTCAGATTCTTCCCTCCAAAAGGTGTATGGAGTGCCAGAGACCTCAGATCAGGCATCCCTGAGATGAGTTCTCTGGAGTAGACTCCCAGAGAAATCCACAGAGTGCCTGATGTTACATCCAGGAGTGGACAGCTCGCCGTGCCATGTCACACCATGCCACTGCTCTGTTGAAAATGCAGCTCCCAGAAATCTTAAACCCTATACCAGTAAAGAACTAAAAAAAAAAAAAAAAAAAAAAAAAAAAAAAAAAAAAAAAAAAAAAAAAAAAAAAAGGCAAAGCTTAATATAACAAAAGACAGTTTATTTGGGGAAAAAGATAACTACCATGAAGTGGTAGGGGGTTTCAGAGGTGAAAGCCCAGGAGCGCTTATCCCTGGCTCCTTTTACTGGGGACTAGTATCTTCTTATTTCCCAGGTGGGCACTTGTCTGGTATCTGATCTGTTGCCTGGGACTGTCTTTGATCCTAACCTAGTTCACTTCTTCCTGTTTCTTTGTAATGAAGAAGTGAGGGGGGCGGGCCTACTAGGAAGGTAGCTTACCTAATGATTAAGGGGACATGTGTGCATGTATCTGGTATAGTATTATAGAACATATATATGTGTGTATATGCATAGGCATGTGTGTGTCTTATATATTAAATAAGAGTCTTTAGGTGGCTGCCTCTTATTGTCACCCCACATTCTGTCAGGTAGGTGTGGGGGCTGCTTTCCTGGTGATTGTGTTGCCTGGAGCCTCGCCCTAGTCTAGCTAACCTTTCTTTCTTTTGTCTTTCTGGTGACCCTAACTGCCGCAGAGTCCACCTGTGAAGGCAGAGGTTGCTTTTAGAAAGTTCTTTATTGATCTTAATAAAGCTCAGTGAGGTCTTTATCGTATCGTTCCCTACCTACAGGGCTCCCTGCCCCTACACTGCTGTCCTGCAGTACTCAGAGGAGATCAAGAGGCTCTTAATTTACCAGTCTGGACAAGAAGACAGCAGACCGGTGTTGGATGGCTGACCAAATGGCAAGGGGTTGGTGCCGGAGATCATGGGGTGGGGTGGGGGGTGAGGTAAAGGACAGAGTCAAATAGGACAGGGGTTCCTCACCCTAACGGACTATAGTGGCCTGTCTGTCTTTCTGCTGCCTTGCAGGTCCCACCAGAGAGTAGCCCCAGCCCAGGTCCCTCAGTTGCTAGCAGAGAGCAGAGACTTACCACAGGGAACTGAAGAGAACTCCTTTGCTTCCACCCTCACCAGCCACGGGGGCTGGATTCACAGTCTGGGTGCCTTCGGGTCCCACTGGGGAGTCACCCTAGCCAGAGACCGTCAGTTGCTCCGGGTTGATCAGCCAGCCACACGGGCAAGCACCAGGTTGGGGGGAAGCCAAGAGAGGCAGTTGGGGGGGGGGGGGCGGGGTGGAGAGCAGCGGGTGAAACCAAGCGGATTTGGGGAGGGAGTGGGGAACCCCAGGAGCCAGCCTGGAGCCTTGCACGTACCCCTCCCAGGTTTTTAGCACCAGGGTTTTCAGCATCAAATGTCAATATACTGTACCAGAGAAAGGAGACCTGAGACCGTGACATCAGGACAGCAGCAATGGGCTTTATTAGGACTATAGCCACAGGGGAAACCTGTCTGAAGCAGGAAGACAAAAAGAGAAGCTCGCAGAACAAAGGGGTTTGGGGTTTATACAGAGGTTGTGGTGGGAAGGGCCTGTGGGAATTGGTCAGCCCTCGAAACTTTTGCAGGGTAAGGTATTTCTTTGTTCCCCCTTATCTTGAGGTTGTGGGCTCTGGGGAGTGTCCAGGGCTGGAGGAGCTGGACATTTCTTTTCTGGTTGCAGGCATCCTCGGTGACTTACAGCTCTTTCTTTGAACACTGTGACTTCAGAGAAGGTCTTGGGAGCTGAGAGCTGTTTTTTTTTTTCCCATGGGGCATTTAATTTTAGAGTCATTAGTGTTTCTGACTAGGCCTGGTTAGAAATGTCTGGTGATCAGAATATATAACAACAAGCAATATATAATTTCTGGTTGACATTTTTATAATTTCATTTGCAATAGCAACCAAGCCACAGGGTACCTTGGAATAAATCCCCAAAATTAAACGACTTTTATGAAGAGAATTATTAAATATTATTGAATTCATAGAATAAAACCTAAATAAATGAGAAATCATGTAGGCCCATAGATAGGGAGACTTCCTGTTATAAAAAACCAATTCCAGGGATTGGGGATTTAGCTCAAGTGGTAGAGCGCTTACCTAGCAAACACAAGGCCCTGAGTTCAATCCCCAGCACCCCTCCCCCCAAAAAAATTCCAGCCAGGTATGATGGAACATGTCTCTAATCCCAGCACTGAGGGAGGCTGAGGCAGGAGGACCACTGAGTTCAAGTACTGCCCAGACAAGTTAATAACACTTGTCTCAAAAAAGTAAGTGACTTTTTTCTTTTTTCTTTTTTTTTTTTTTTTTTTTTGAGGCAGGGTCTTGCTATGTAGTTCAGACTGGCTTTGAACTCACTATACTGCCCAGGCTTGCCTCGAACTCATAGTGATCCTCCTACCTCAGCTTCCCAAATGCTGGGATTATAGGCGAGTACCACCACACTTAGCCTTGCTGAATCTTAAGAAGAAAAGAAGAAATTATTCAGGTTCCTCTTTCAAAATTGGAAGGTCTGAAACCAAACACAGTGATGTGTGCCTGTAATCCTAGTAATCAGGAGGGTCACTTGAATCTAGAGTTCAACTCCAACCTGGGCAATATAGGGAGCTCCTGTCTCTCAAAAAAGAAAAATTTGGAAAGTCTGACCACAGTGGACTCTCACTTGGATCTTTGTAGATATTTGATTGTGTAATAGTTACCTGGGTTTAGGGTAAGAACATAAGTGATTATTAAAATCCATAGATTCTGTTCAGTGTTGTGAATACCCTGCCCTTGGGAAGACTTGAACAGGCAAGCACAAAGAATAAGAGTGGGAGGTGTGAATGTAAGACATTCTGGTAACTGCGAGGTTCCAAGTACAATCATGGGAATGTGTGGCTGAGAAGGGATGGAAGAAAGGGTGTCTGAAGATATGTAATGAATTGAAAGTGCAATAGGCACAAGAATGGGGAATTTGGGCTTCCCTGAAGCCAAAACCTGAATCTGGAGTGAAAGGAGGGATGGTGTTTACTGGCCAGGGCTCCAAATGCTAGGTAGAACCTTTAAATGTCAAAGAGAAATAGAAAAGAGGAGTTGGGGATTTAGCTCAGTAGTAGAGTGCTTGCCTAGCAAGCACAAGGCCATGAATTCTATCCCCAGCACTGCCCCGCCACCAAAAAAAAAAAAAAAAAAAAAAAAAAAAAAAAAAAATCTAGCACTAGTGGAAAGGAAGAATAATTAACCTTTCCTAAGACCCCATCCTGGACTAAGCTCTTTGACATAGGTTATCTCCTTGTGCTTATGGGAGTAGATATTAAGATAATATCTTGGTGGGGTTGGGGATTTAGCTCAAGTGGTACAGACTTGCCTAGCAAGCGCAAGGCCCTGAGTTCAATCCCCGGCACCCCCCGCAAAAAAGGATAGCTATTGGTATCACAGTTATTATTCTACTAGCAATCCTCTGGGAGTAGACATTAATATCCTCCCTATTATGGATGAGCACACTGAGGTTATGAAAACTGGTCATGGCCTAGTATGTCAGGCTGACACTTGAAAGAGCCAAATTCAAATTTGGGATTCCACAACCTAGCTTTTCTTTCACTAAAGAGGGAAAGGTGGGGTTGGGAATTCAGCTCAAATGGTAGAGCGTTTGCCTAGCAAGACCAAGGCCCTGAGTTCAATCCCCAGCACACCCCATACCTCCACCAAAAAAAAAACGAGGGAAGATTACTGGAGGATCCTGAAATGCACAGATAGGCTAAAGAAAATAAAGTTGAGGTGTTAAACCCATTCTCTCACTCCTGGAAGCCCAGATTTAATCAGTGCCTCCCAAACACCAGCTGAGACAGATAAAGGGGAGAAGAGAGGTGCTAACTTTAGCCAAAGAATCTGCCAGTTAACAAGGACCCCTAATGTGAACAGTGTTTGATCACAGTGTTCGAAGCCTACACGTGGGACTGCAAGGTAATTTAACCCCTGTCTCTAAAATCCTGCCTCCTGCAAATGAGTGTAATCACAGCACCCTTACTGCAAGATTCCATGTGATAGAACCTGCACCAGGCTTACGTGCTTAAGGCAGTATGCCAGTATGCGGCACCTAAAAGTATTCAATATATTACAACTGTCATCACGGGTACGATATTTAAAAAAAAATAAGAATGCCATATGACTTCTTTGGAAAAATATAAAAAAAATAAGGACAGATGAATGGATAGAGGTGTGGTGGGATTAGGCTCAGTAGAGTAAAACTTTTAATAAAAATTTAAATTAAAAAGTTTAAATGGCAAAACAATTAATGGTAGGGTTGGGGATTGAGCTCAGTGGTAGAGCGCTTGACAGCAAGTGCAAGGCCCTGAGTTCGATCCCCAGCACCCAGTCCCCCCAAAAGACTGAAATGTTCACTAAAATTCAGCTTTTTGTATACTCGCTAATGTTCATAATCCAGCGTTGGGGAAAATACTGCATGATTCGGTTTAAGGGGAAAGAAGAGAGCTATGTGTGACTTTTTGTGATTGTTTTCAAGGCACAAAACACAATGAGCGGGAGCTCCTGAGACTCCGTCCGTTCTTGTGGGCTGTTACTAACTGCCGGCGTGAATCGCCGAGGGCCGCCGGCCACCCGCCAAGTCCCGGCGAGCCAGGCGGGCCGCAGCCGCCCCGACGCGGGAAAGGGCGCGTGCGGGCGCGGCGTCGGCCTGGCCTGGTGCTGCCAGGGGGCTTGGGCCGGCGCCGGCCACTGAGCGCCGTGCTAGTTTTGCTGGGGGAGGAAGGGGGTGGGAGAGAAGCGTCAAATTTCAAAAAAAAAAAAAAAAAAGCTTCCCCGAGCCCCCCGAGCTCCGGGCGGGCGGGCGCGCGCGATGGGCGCCCTTTGGCTGCGGGACGAGAGGAGGATGCTGGGAAGGAGGTAAAATGGCCACCGGCGGCGCGGAGGAGGAGAGGGCGCGGGGCCGGCCGCAGCTCCTGACCCCCGCGCGGCCCGGGGCCCGCGGCGAGGAGGCCGAGGGCGCCCAGGAGAAGATGGGCTGGGCCCAGGTGGTGAAGAACCTGGCCGAGAAAAAGGGCGAGTTCCGCGAGCCGCGGCCGCCGCGGCGGGAAGAAGAAGGCGGGAGCGCGGGAAGCGGGCTCAGCGCCCCCGCGGGCCTGGCGCCGGGCCTCGGCGACTTCCCGCCAGCCGGCCGCGGGGACCCGAAGGGCCGCCGGAGAGAGCTGGCCGGCGAGACGGCGGACTCCCGCAAGAAGAAGGGCGCCGCCGAGCCGAGCAGGAGGAAGAAGGCCGAGGCGGCGGCCATGGCGACCCCCGATCGGGCCGGCGAGGCCGAGGACGCGAGCGGGCCGCCGCTCCCGGACGAGCAGGCGGTGGCGGAGGCACCCCCGCCCGGCCCCGGCAAGGGGCGCTTCCTCGTGCGCATCTGTTTCCAGGGCGACGAGGGCGCCTGCCCGACCCGGGACTTCGTGGTGGGCGCGCTCATCCTGCGCTCCATCGGCATGGACCCGAGCGACATCTACGCGGTCATCCAGATCCCGGGCAGCCGCGAGTTCGACGTGAGCTTCCGCTCGGCCGAGAAGCTGGCTTTGTTCCTCCGCGTCTACGAGGAGAAGCGCGAGCAGGAGGACTGCTGGGAGAACTTCGTGGTGCTTGGGCGGAGCAAGTCCAGCTTGAAGACGCTCTTCATCCTCTTCCGGAACGAAACAGTGGACGTGGAGGACATCGTCACCTGGCTCAAGCGCCACTGCGACGTGTTGGCCGTGCCTGTGAAAGTGACCGATAGGTTTGGGATCTGGACCGGGGAGTACAAGTGCGAGATCGAGCTGCGCCAGGGGGAGGGTGGGGTCAGGCACCTGCCGGGGGCCTTCTTCCTGGGGGCAGAGAGGGGCTACAGCTGGTACAAGGGGCAACCTAAGACGTGCTTTAAATGTGGTTCCCGGACCCACATGAGCGGCAGCTGCACACAGGACAGGTGTTTCAGGTGCGGGGAAGAGGGGCACCTGAGCCCTTACTGCCGGAAGGGCATCGTGTGCAACCTCTGTGGCAAGCGAGGGCACGCCTTTGCCCAGTGTCCCAAAGCAGTTCACAATTCCGTGGCAGCTCAGCTCACCGGTGTGGCCGGGCACTGAACCCTCACCTGCCTGCCAGGGTGAAGGCACAGCCAGCTTACCCCTCTTAAGTGCCAAAACTTTTTTTTAAACCGTTTTTTTATTTTTGAAGGACATCTTTTACAGACCTACCAGAGACATCTCTCTATGCCTTCTTAAGCGGAGTTTACTCCATTTCAGCTTGTTCTGAATTGGTGATTCTCACCAGTAAGGACTACCCAGAACTGTAGCGTGCAAATGTTGCCCCTCCCTTTATGAAACTGTTTTGATTTTTGTATTTGGTTGGTTTGTTCGTTTGTTTTTTCCTTATATTTTTTACTACCCTTCTTCCCACGCCCTGTCTTCTCCCTGGAATTTCATCCTCTGGGCTGCCTTGTTGCCTTGCTCATCTTTATGCCCAGCTCCAGGAAGGGGCCGGACACGGGGTAGGCGCTCTCCACCAGTGTTCATTGGATTGAAAACATTGTTGACTGTGGCTTCTGTCACAGTGTCTGCCTTTTGCAGCTCTTTCCCATCCCCTTTTAATTTGCTGCTTCTAATCTGTGTGGTCTCAGAGTTTGTGAAACCAGTGTTAGAAGTGTATAGAATCTGAGTCAATAAGCTCTGAATGGTGGCCAAGGGCCTCTCGTGGCATAAAAATGCCTGGACTTCGTGACAGCTCTTCTGGTGGCTTAGAAGCCATTTTTCAGAGAATCATGGAATTGGAAATTTTTTCTTGCCGGAAGGACCTGAGAGTTGGTTTAAGCCAATCTTTTGGTTTTCCTGAAGATGAAACAGACCTAGAGTGGTTAAATGACTGGGTCAAAGTCACACGGCTGTCTGGTGCCAGAGCTAGCCCGGAGTAGAGTCCCCTGACCCCACACCCGGTGCTCATCCCACTACCTCTTACAGTTCACAACAATTTCCTCCACACTTGAGGCCTAGAAAGACTGATCTCTCCATGGTGATGAACCTAGTGCAACAGTGAGAAGTCATCTGAGGGAGCAGAAAGAGTTTTGGCAGGGGCTTCTGCATACAGTACTTGGGAGACAGGGAAGGGACCAAGGAACAAACTCCAGGGTGCATTCATTGCTTCCTGGGTTACCCCACCTAAAGTAAATGTGCCAGGTCCTTTGGAGGCCTTCCCCATCCCCATTCATTGCCACCAGTGAGAAATGGGGGTGCCCCCGAGTAAAGAAGCCTACCAAAGGTTTACATTTGCACCTTAGCCCAGTAACTAGGAACCCTAGAGAAGCAGCTAGCTGGAGCTCATCCTGAGAGTCAAGCAGCCCCTTGACTCTCAGGAGAATGGTGGTTTTAACCTAGAATTGAGTTGTTAACTCTAACATGTACTTGGGAATAGGCCAGGCAAGAGGGCATGGGTCCACTAAGTATTATCAGGTTAAACGAGAAAAGACACTATGCTGCTTTTCCTCTAGTTTTTGTCTTTCCTTTGCTATATGTTTTGCTATTTCCTTGTGGCTTAGAATGTAAAATCAATTGTTAAAAGTTTTGTTCTGAATAAATATTTATCTTTTGTATTGCTAACACAATGTGCTATTTCCTTGCAGAGTGTCAGGTACACAGTTGTACAGACCTCAGTTCAAGGTGGTTTCCTACACACCGTTTGTTTACCCTGCAAACATATTTCCCACACCTGCAAGCTACACATCACACCTATCTACCCTGTTGTGCCAGGCTCTCTGGCATCATTACCTGTGCATCCCAATCACTTAGCATACGGTTAAAACTCAGGTTTTAAGCCTTAACCCATCTCCAAAGAATCATATCCCGAGTGGACTTTGCTGGCAGGGTGGGGGACACGTGGTGAGGATCGAACTCATGGCCTTGGGCTTGCTAGGCAGGCGCTGTACCCCTGAGCTAAATCCCCAGCCCCAAGAGTGAACTATTTTATATTAGCATCCCAAGCATTTCAGACAGGCAGCCAGGTTTGACACCACCTTTGTGAATGGTGCAGGATGAGTGAGATGACTGTCCTCAGATTACAAATCAGTGAGAAAGAGGGAGGTGGAGGATGTGCAAGGCAGTGCTAGGTTTTAGAAAAATACTGTCTTTTCCAGCTGTAAAGGGAGCGGGGGTCCTTGAAATCTCCCAGGGTGCCGATCGGATTCCTCCACGCCGTCCCTGCAGATGCTGGGTCCGTGGGCAGATGAGGGTTTAGTGCTCTACAGGCCCCAGGTCCAACCCTTGGAAGGGCTTTTCAGACCATGAGTTAAAAGTTCACAACGTCTAGTTCTCTAGTTCAGCGGCTTGATAATTCGGGAGCTAAACTGAGTTGGGACCTGGTACGATCTTGGGGTTCCTGCCCTTGGGAGTCAACTCGACCCCTTTTTTTCCAATGTCCTAAAGCAACCAACCCACCCCAACAGGGAGAGGGCTTCCTCCCACCCATCCTTCTCCCTCCCCCGTCCTCCTCCCCTTCTGCCAGGGGCCTCCCTCCTCACAGCGCTAGGGGCCCGAGGCCGGGAGAAAGCCAGCTTTCAACGAGCTCCCGCCCCCTTCCCGGCGGTGGCCGGGAGCCAGGGCCCGGGGTGGAAGGAACCTTGCGCCCCGCCCCCTCCCCGGGAGCAAGCGGGAGAGGAAGAAACTGTCTCCCTGCCCATCCCCCACAGGATCCGCTCCCCCGGTGGCCCGGGACTGAGCCAGGGCCCCCAGCAGGACCAGCCTCCCCCGGCTTCCTCTCCCGCCCAGGAGCCCCCAAGTCACAAGTCCTGCCTGTCTGTGAACTCGAGGAACGCGCGCAGAGAGCCCGGGACTCGGCTGGGGCCATTGGAGCTGGCCCCGCGCGGCACGGGGTTGGCCGCGGGGAACAGAGCAGAGCGCACTCGCGGCTGAGATACAGGCAGCGATGCAGGCCGTTTTCACAGCAACAGAAAGTATCTTAAGATACTTGTTCTGGGAAGAAACAAACCACGCTGTATAGAAATGTCTGGAAGTAAAGCTTTCCCCTGAAGAGGCAGTGTTGACTGAAACCCTCAAGATGAGTAAGGACTGGGGTTGACAGGGAGGCAGAAAGGCCTGTGCAGAGCACACGGCGGCGTGTTCAGGTTGACTGAGGGCACAGATGCGTGCGGGCTGCCGGCCACATCTGACAGCCTTCGCCAGTACTCGAAACACCAACGTGCACGGGTCCTTTCTCAGCACTGCATACAGCGCTGGGGTAGAGTTGGTCTCCGGGGCTCTAAACTAGAGTTACGCAAGTCATTGAAAGAAACACACAGAGCCGGGAGCGGTGGCGCAAGCCCTTAGAACCAGCAATTTAGGAGGCTAAGGCAGGAGGCAGCTTGGGCAACTTAGCAAGAACCTGTCTCAAAATTCAAATAAATACAAGATGGAGTTAGGAGTTTGAGAGATGTAGCTCAGTGGTGGAGCACTTTCCTAGCTTGCCAAGACCCTGGGTTCGATCTCCAGCACCAATACCACAAAAAAAGAAACTTAGCAAGTAAAAACCCTGTTTAACAAGAAAATGTGGTCCAGGCTGAGAAGCCAGAGATAACTTTCCATGGAAAATGTTTGAAGAGTGATCAAAAGGATACATAAAGGAGTGAATGGAGAGGGGTGGGGTTTAAGGAATGGTAGGAATATCAACCTAAGCAAAAGGGATAGATAGCAATTAAAACAACCCCAGTGGAAGGAGGTATGGCCAGTTCGAGGAAACTAAGTGAAGTCCAATGTATCAGGGTAGATTTGAAAACAAACCATTCTAGGTATTGAAGAAAGTGGTAGTTCTTAGGCTGGGTGTTTAGCAGACTTCTGGAATAGGATAGAACTGACCGGGGAGCTCCTACTTGTGGGAAAGATTAACTGGGAGGCCACCACCAGGAAGGTCTAAGGACACACTGCTAAAGATGCCACCTAAACACAGGATGCTAGGATTAGAAAGACACTGCCTAGCCAGGTGTGCTGGCACTCACCTGTAATCCCAGCACTCAGGAAGCTGAGGCAGGAGGATCACCATGAGTTAAATAGCAGCCCGGACTACATAATGAGTTCAAGGCCAGCCTGCACTACATGGTAAGACCTGGTCCAAACCTCATGCAAATTCCTGTGGTTCCTGGAGCCCTAACTGGAAGATGATTCAGCTTTCTAGCATCTGTAGCATGGGAAAGCACATTGACCAGGTGAGGACACATGCTCCCTCCCAGGGATCCAGCCAGTTCAGAGGGGAGGGAGATGATGGTATGTGGTGAGGCTACAGATCCTGGGGGTCTGGCAGGCCATTAGGAATTTGGGTTTAAGAACAATGAGAAGCCACTGAAGAATTGTTATGAAAGGGAATAATGCCATGGAGTGTGTTTTTCTTTCTGTTATCATCCCAGAGATCAATCCAGGGCTTCACACATGCTGAGTAGGCTCTCTACCACTGAACGACACAACTAGCCTCATGGGATATGTCCTGAAAACCCATCATTTGGGAGTGAGGCTTGGTGAAGGGGCACCCCTGTAATCTCAGCATTCTGGGAACTGAGGCAGGAGGATCACAAATTCAAGCTAAGCCTGGGCCATTTAGTGACTAAGTGAGACCCTGTCTCAAAATAAAAAATATAAAAGGACTGGGTATATGGCTAGTGCAGACTCTGGGCTTGTTCTCCAGGACCAAAAAAACCCCAGTTAATTCATTAAATAAAATCTGATTGGAACACTTTATAGAGAATGAGTACCCACAGATCGTAAATTCCCAGGAAAGTTTTGGGCTTGAGATATAAACAAGAGGCCCACTGTAATGGCTTTCACACTGTTTCAACACATCCCACAGTAAGATATACATTTTACATTGCAGCCATCATCCACATTCGCATATGTGTGTTTAAATCTAAAACATGTTTCCACAAACGACTTTCTATCCTATTGCTTTTTTTTTTTCCAGTACTGGGTATTGAACCTAGAACTGTTGCACTGAGCTACATCCACAACCCTTTTTTGCCCAGGCTGGGGTTAAATTTGTGATCCGCCTGCCTCACCCTCCTAGAGTGCTGGAATTACAGGCATGCACCATCAGGCCTCCCTGCTTCATTCTTTCATAAATGCTTCTGTGACTTGTTAAATTTATCTCCCATTCTCCTGATGACAGAAAGCGTAGGGGAAGAAGCTTATACCAGCTAGTATCACACCTGAGGCACCTCTGACAGTGAGACTTGTCTCTGATGGAAAATGATATGGTGACTACATAGGGACAGCCAGGAAGGGTGAAGGAAAATAAGAACATGCAGAGACAAACCAACCGAGAAAGGTTGCAAGTGGGAGGAGTTAACTGTGTTCAGGGTTGCAAAAGGTCAAGTAAAACTGACTTGGAGAAATGTCAAAATGAGTACCGAAGATCAGCCATTGGGTTGAGTAAAGTGGGGTTCTCTGTGAGATTGATAGGGCAGACTAGGGCTGGGGATTTAGCTCAGTGATTTAGAGTGTTTGCCTTGTAAGCACAAGGCCCTGAGTTTGATCCCCAGCACAAAAAAAAAAAAAAAAAAATAGGGCAGACTAAAGAGCACTTGATCTTCCTGTTGCTGTAATAAAATACCTGAGACTGGATATTTTTTAGAGAAAAGAGGTTTATTTAGCAGAAAGTCCTGAATCATATGCATCTGTTTGGCCTCTGCTAAGTTCCTCATGGAAGATGGCATCATGGTAGGAGTGTATGTGTGTGTGTGTGTGTGTGTGTGTGTGTGTG
>PVJO010028326.1:0-18287 GCA_004026905.1 Hystrix cristata
CTAAATGCCCAACAACCAATGAATGGCTAAAGAAAATGTGGTTTTTCTACACAATGGAGTACTACACAGCCATAAAAAAGGACAAACTAGAGTCATTCATATATAAATGGATATTCCTTGAGAACATACTTTTAAGTGAAATAAATCAGACACTCATGAATACACATCGAATTGTTCTTGGATTCTTTATTTTTCCCTTTTTATTTAACTGCTCACCTTGCTTCATGTATTCACGCCATCTGAGTGTTTGGCTTTCTTGTCTGGGATATACCTGAGTATATTTTGGAGTGCTGGTTTTGTGTTTATGAATTTCTTACAGTGTTCTTTGTCATAGAATATCCTGATATCGTGATCAATTTTGATAGTTTTACAGGATATATTAATCTGAGTCGGAAAATTATTTTCTTTTAGATCTTGAAAAACTTCACTCCAATGTCTCTGGCCCTTTAAGTTTAATGTTGAAAAGTCTGTTGTAATCCTAACAGGTTTACCTTTGTAAGTGATTTTTTGTTTTTCTCTGACAGTTTTTAATATTCTGTGTTTTGTTGGACTCTGTAGATTTTGAGTATGAAGTGTCGCAGAGGACTTCTTTTTTCATCATAGTTATTTGGTGTTCTATAAACCTAGTTTATCTGTGCATGGAATTCTTTCCCCAAATTTGGAAAGTTTTCTGCTATGATTTCTGTAAAAAGGTTTTTATATTCCATATTTACCATTTCTCTCTTACTCCAGTTAGCTGTAGTCTAATCATCTTAGTATCATCTAGAAGGTTTGGATTGATTTTCCTTGTTTTCATAATTTTCCAGTTTTCTCTGAGTATGTCTTCATGTGATTCCATTTTGTCTTCGATTTGTGAGTGAGACACTTTCTTTTCGTTGGCTGCTTCTGCTGAGCAATAGAATTCTTTGTATCTGAGATTTCTGTTTGGCACCTTTTCATGGAATCTCGTTCTTTGGAAAGTTCATCATTCATGTTTTGAATAGGTTTGCTCAGCTCTGCTAATTGTTTATTTGTTTCTTTCATAACTATATTTGTCAGTTAGTTAGTTTGTTGGTTAGTTCTACTGCCTTTTGGGTTGTGTCATCTTTGAGCTCACTCAGTTTCTTTGCTTCCTCTTCAGTCCGTCCGTGCAGCTCAGCTATTAGTCGTTTGATTTCCTCGCCATGAGTGCCCCTTGTATGTCCTTTAGAAGAGTTGGGCATCTATGGAGGCATTTCGTTGTCTTGTTGTTTTCATGTTCCTGTGTTTTGTTTTGTGCTGAGGGCTGAGGTCAAGTAGAATGGAGAGAATTTTTTGTTAGTATGAAGGTCTCTTTAGTTTTGTTTTCCAGTGATGTGTCCTAGGCTTTGTCAGTAAGTATTATTTACCATTTCAACCTCTCCATTTTTTTGGGTTGGACCCTGTTACTGTGTTGTAAGAAGAGAATTTATGCTAGCTATTACAGCACTGCATATCTGACCATACAGCAGTCATAAGTATTAAAATTCATTTTTACACGTTTACCCTTTTATCAGTGCCCCTCACAGTCTTTATTGTACAATATCATGTCTGTGGTGTGGAGGGAGAATGGAAAGAAAAAGGAAAGGGAAAAGGAGGGGATAATTCAGTGTGAAGAGAAGGAGATGAGAGAAATATTAATAGGTCAAAAGATAATAGGCAGGTAGACTCTATGAGAGGTATTTTACAATAGGAGTAAAGGATTAGTGTTTAGGGTGTATAACAGACTAGACTGTTTATAGGAGATGAGGAGGAAGGCAAAGAAAGGGAGGTGTAATTAGGATTGTGGGAAGCTGTGAGGTTGTTAAAATCTGCGAATACATATGTGGTTAGTTTTCTTTGACTCCTCTAACCACAGTTCTGTTAAAGGTTACTCTGACATAACCATGAAAAATCCCATTCAGGTTAATGCAGTGGAGAAAATAAAGCATGGAAAAATGAGGGAAGACAAGTGAATAGATAAAATAAGGAACAGCAAAGAGAATAGATTAGGATAGAAAGAAGTTTAAAAATAAGAAAAAACAATAAAGCGTGAGAAAGAGAACATAATAAAAGATGAAAACTTGAAAAATAAAAAAAAATAAAAGTAGTAGAAACAATGTTAATGCGCGAAGCAAAAACTGAAGAAAAGAAGAGAGCAGTAAGTAAACCAGGAAAGAAACCCAAATAGACACACAGGTAGTAATACCCACAAAAAGCAAACCCCATGTGGCTGCTATACCGTATAGCCACAGTGTCCACATAATTCCCTTTCTGCTGCAGTCATTGTCTGCTTGCAGGCAGCCAAGCCAATTTTTTCCCTTGCCTTCAGGCTGCTTAATGGCCTGGCTGGGAACAGAGAGCTTTGTCAGTCTCTCTGGCCTACCTCCTGGCTGTAAGACATGCTTTGGGCTTGGTTAACTGAAGACCTTTGTCTCTGTCCCAAGATCCAACTACCTCAATTAATTTGGGAAGAGGAAAATGTAATATAGTTGGCCTGAAAATGGGCTCTCCTTCAACTTCTACCAGTGACCTGCCACTCTGGCTCCCCATGCTGCTGGGCAAATCCTGCATTCATCTCTGTGTTCCTCCCTCCGCGAACTTTCTGCCTAGTGTATTGCCAGGAGTTTGCTACTCCAGGAAACCCCTTCTGTTCCTTTGTTCTCAGATCCCAAGCCATCTTTGACTCAAGAGCTCTGCTTTCCAACTCATGGAATTTAGTGCAGTCTCTGGGGTTGGTCCAGGCTCTTTTTATCCCGCATGAGACAAGGGTCAGTGGTTGAGATTTCCCACTGACACAGATCTTTCCAGTGTTTGGAGAAATAACAGAAGTACCCACTCTTGATTAAATCTGCCCAGGTTGTCTCCTGTCCGCGTGTCTCTAGGGATGTGATCCCTGAGTCCTTGCCAGTGGGCTCATTGCAGCTCACAGTTCGCATTGTTTGACCTTTCTCTGCCTAGGTCAGGGGGCTTCCTTCTTCAACACTGGATGATGGGCAGGGTGCTACGGAAGCACAATGTTCCTGGGTTTGGGAAGATGATGGGGTCAGCCCATTTCCATGTTGCTATCTCTCCTTTTCTCCCACTGCCATTCATTGTTTCCACGCTGGGTTTCTTTTTCCAGGTGGGAGGGAGGGTATATGTGGAACATATCTGGAGTCTAGCCTTCGTGGCACTGGTTTCTTCCATTAGACTGTTCATTATTTTGAAATTTTAATTAGTATAGATTTGCAGTACATGATGATTACATTCAATGTAAAGAGTTGATACATGTACATAACACTTCGCAATTCTTTTTTCCCCTTCCCTCCACCCACTTTTAATTTTGCCAGCATCAGATTTACTTATTAATCTTATAAGTTCCTATAAAATTAATTATCATATGTGCAAATTGACAATCAGAATAATAGGCCAAAACCCATAAAGCATGTAAGACAAGTATACTAAATCAAGGTACTCTTTTAGATACATTGTTCCTGCTGGATTACAGTAACTTTTTTTCTCTCTCTCTTTTTTCCTGTCATCTGTCTTTTATTTCACACTTTATTTATATATTGAGGTTTTCATATTAGAGAAACTGTGAGATCCTGAAGCTTGCATGTCTGATTTACCTTCACTTAGCATTATGATCTCAAGGCAGGCTGTTTGGAACTGCCCCCAAATGGCCTGCTGCCCAGGTAAAGGGTGTGGAGGGAGGAATGGATCAGTGGTGGTGCTGCTTCGCTTCTCTTTTTCAACAACCCAGGTATTGTGTTTGATGTAGAGGATTCGTCTCTCAGATTCATTTCCCATTCCTGGGTATGATTGCCTCCCTCTTTTCAGAACACCTGTATTGTGTGTGTGTGTGTGTGTGACATTTCTCCAAGTATCTCCAACGTGCCTCCTTTTCTAATCAGTCAAAGTTGGAATCTAAAAGATCATTTATTAAATTTATATGAGCTGCATACACTTACTTCAAAGGACTGGGACTCTACAGAAGGCCATAAGAATTTATGGCACATTTTTCTTATTCTGAGAAATAACAGTTAACTTTTGTGTGTATACTTTTTCCTTCTATGTCTGTGGTGCTGTTGAGATTATAGTAAATGTAAGATTCCATGTCTTGCATTTCCTAATGTAATATTTTATGTGGAGAATTTTTTTCATGCATTTGAAATCCCCCATCAACATCACTTTTAGTAATAGTGCTGATGATTCAGCCATGCTATGATTGAGGTATTACTAGACTGTTCATGAGTTTTTGTCATGTTTGATGCTTTAACATACATGTGTAACTTTTAATCTGAATTTAATGTCATTTCCTAATAATTCCTAGGATTGGAGATACTAACCCAAAAAATTAATCATGCTTTTAAAACTATTAATAAACCCTAATGCTTTCCAGAAGGGTTGCAGCAATTCATATAGTATTATTCTTTCAGTCAATCCTTTAACTCTCCAGTCTCAGCCTTCCCTTAGCAACTTCATTAGCTGTCCATTCCCGGGACAAAATTCCTGACATACACAACTTCTTTTGGCTCATGATTTTGGTCCACAATTTTCTTTCTCTGAGGCAGAAATATCATAACAAAGAAGAACAGCTCACCTCATAGCAGCCAGGAAGTGACAGAGAAAGCAAGAAGAGCCAGAGAGAGGGGAAGGGACTGGGAACAAGGATATATCCTTCCAAGCTGTACTGTTAGGGACCCACTTCCTCACACTGAGCCACATCTAATAGCGCATTCAGCTCTGTACTCATCAGTCTCACCCAGCACTCTCTGCAGGCATCTCTAGACCCAGCCTCTGAGTATTTGGGGGACACTTTATCCTTAAACTATAATAGCAACATTATTTCATATTTAATTCCTTATTAATTGTATTAGAAAGACTCCAGTTAGCTTCTGTTCCTTTGTATATAAACTTGAACATTTATTTTAAATGCTTATGGCCCAATTACAGTTCTTTCTGTGTGGATTGCCCGTGTGTTACTTCTGTCATTTTTAATAGTTTTGTAGTATTGCCTGTTCATGACTTGATAAACCTAGCGTGATATGAAGGCAGTTGCATGCTAAAAACAAAGAGAAAACTTCATTTTAAGATATGTAAAAATTTTCAGTATTTTTAACTAGTGAAGACAGAATATAGATTTTATGGCTACAAGAAAGTAGAAAGAAAGCTTCATAGAATGGTATCTAAATGTTCTTCTGGAGAGAGTGTGTGACTTCTAGCCAAGGCTTTCCTTTAAACATGTGAAAATTAACATATTGTCTGTTTTAATCCATAAATATACTCTCCAGCAATCATCTTCTCTTTAAGACTGTGCCATACTTGCAAGGCCAAAAATTTTAAAAAAACATTGTTCTGTTCCCTTTTTTAGTGTACCCAGAATGGACTGGATACTTTCCAAGGCTGCAGTTAAGCATGATCTTACAGGATCTCAGTTCTTGGAAATTTTGTGAATGTGTATGTAACTATTGTGACAGGCAAGAATATAATTTAGTAAGAGCATAAAATTCTCAGGGTGTCCCTGGCATTCTTTCCTTCAGTTTTTTTTTTTCAGCATTCCCCAACATTCCCATATATATATATATATGAACTGAAACCTCTGGCTTTGCTTTTACTGGAGCAACCTGCTTCTGTTCTTTCGCATTTGGACTTCCTCAACCTCACTGGTTCCTAAAGAGCTCAAACTTTTTCACTGAAAGAATTTTCTTCCCCAGCCCTTTCTACACTGGGCATAACTTGTGTATTCATTGATACTATGCCTTTCTTTTCCTCCCTTTACACATGCCTCATAAGTTTTTTTTTCTCTTGGTCTCCCCAACCTTTAATATTTTGCTAGATCTTTCTTCTTCCACTTCATTTTCTGTGAAATTTATTTCCCTTCTCCTATGTTAAAAAATAAAACCAAATATCCATCAGAAGAATCCTTCCAAGAATATTTTTCAACTCTGGGTTACAGCCCATTAGTAGATTGTAAAATTAATTTAGAAGGCTGTGAACAGCACTTCTAAATTGAAATTAAATAGAATATATCAGAATATATCACATATAATAAGGCAATTGCTTTTTCATGAAACAAATATAAGAATATACTGGGTTGAATCTAAAGTGTTTCATTCTGTGTGTCAAAGTGAAATATATTTGAAAAACACTTCTATAAAACACAGTTTAGGATAGAAGACATAAATTAAGAGTCAGTTTAAGGTGCCCGTCAGGCAGGAATCTGCCTTGTGGGTGACAATCTGTATACAAAAAAATATTTCACATGCACAAAAACATCACTGGGACTATAAACAAATGGTGAAAACTGCCTTTACTAAACTGTTCTGTAGGACAGTCATTCATATGAGTAAGGTAGTAAGTTTGTAGGCAGAATTGTATTACCTAAAGCAGCAGCCAGAGAGATGGGTTCTGTCTCCAGTGATCATTTCTTCCATGTACTTCTTCCATCAGCATACAGTGCTCAGTATACTCAGTAGATTCTGAACCAAGACTAAGCATAGTCAAATATACAGTGAATATTTAGAGTTTTTTTGAAAAAATATTACAGTAAAAACATACTGTCATTAATCCACGTTAAAATATACCTCCTCACTTTGAACATATTTACCCCATTGTCCTTGCTACTTTCTGAAGCAATTCTGGAAGTCTTCTTTCATGAGTGTCTTTACTTGCACTTTTGTGGCTGCTTCAATGTCCTGAATCAATTCAGAGTATTTACCTTTCGTGGTTATTTTGACTGGAGAAGAGTAAGCAGGCACATGGGTTCAAATTTAGTGAATAAAGTGGGTGAGGACACACCGTGATGTTTGTATCAGTCTGGCTTTCTGTTGGATGGTACTTGGCAACAGAATTTACTGTATTTTGATCAAACCTTGTAAAGACATGAAAGAGGACTTCCACAACTGCTTCAGAGAGTGGCATGAGTGATCAGTAAGTATGTTAAAAGCAAGGGAGAGTATTATGACAGGGATTAATGGCAATGTTCCTTTGTTCTATTTGTTTTAATTTAAGCACTCATTATAAAATAATTTGATTACACCTCATATTTGAAGAAATCTGGTGTGAAAAATATCAGATTGTGAGCCTGCTTATTTTGTGCTTATGTCTTGGCTCAAGTTTGTTAGACTTTAAATGAGATTTTTTAAAAAATGCTATTGAAAGACATATATTTATTAGTATAGCAAGAGCTACTACAAGTAACTTTCCAAATTTCAGTGATTTAACACAATAGAAGAATACTTGTTATTCATGTAGTAGTCCTTTGCACGTGTTGGTATATAAGTGCATAGCTTTCCTCCAAAAGATATTTCAGGAACCCTTATTTCTTCCATGCTATGAGTCTTTCACAGGAATCTCAGAATCTTCTTCATCCAGCCCAAGCATGGGAATGGAAAGGGTGCAGAAAAAATACCTCCTTATCAGGAGGTAATATCTGTAATTTCCATTCACATTCTTTTGGCAAGAACTTGCTACTTGGCCACACACACCTGAAGCCAAGGAGGAATTTTGCTTCTTACTGCCTCTTTGAAGCACTACTACAAGTTGATGGAACAGCATGAATTTTCAGTGAATAGCTGGCTTTTTCACTCAAAAAAAGTTACAATAGTCATCGGAGTATCTCTAGAAATTGCCAACACAGTTTTTGGGAACTCATTACTCCTCCCCTTACTATGGCTGTTCTTTTTTGCAGTGTGGCAGGGTTGTGTTGACCACTGGTACATCTATATATTTTTTATTAAAAATAGGCCATTTCATTTTCTGTCTTACTAAGGTAGTCATGTGGACATCTTCACATTTAGCTGCATATTATTTTTCATTTAAAATGGATGTAGTTGGCAAGCATGAAGTGTATAAGGTAATAAATCCTAAATCGTGGGCAGCCACCTCATTTATTCAGCTGCTGCTTTCCATTTCGTTGACCAGACAGAGCACTTTGCATTATATGATTTGTGATATCTGGATGCTGTAGAATAGCTTTAACTTTTGATTAAATAGAAAGCTTGAAAAGGTTTAAACTGTAAGCCAGTAATATTGAAAACATTACAATGTGATTTAGATAAACAACCGCTTTGATGAATTGGATATAAACATTTATTTTGAGAGAAAGCCCTTGTTTAGAAATTGCTCTTATGATGTAATTTTTATGTATGCCTCTGAATATCAAAATAGTGCATAATTATGAACAACAATTGCTGGTAAATAAATTATTACCTTATTAGAATTCTTGCCTAGTGTCAGTATGCTGCTGTTCCTTATAATTTTGTTTTTTTCTTTTCTGATAATAAGGACAAGGCAGTGAAATTTGAAATCTTCTAATGACAATTAGAGGGTTTTTTTTTTTAAGATACTTGTCAAGAGTGTGACTACGGAACATTGTGTTTCCCATATATGAAATGAAATGTATGTAATGAATGCAGGAGATTTGTTGAATTAGTACTGATAAAATATCTTTGCTTCATTAAAATGATTCTAACCCTAAAATGATATAATGGATTAGTCTCGCTATCTCTCCTCTCTTTTTGTTTCCTGCTCCAGTGAGCAGGTTAATTAAGTGCTAATATTAACTTCACTAGGATATACCAAAAGGAAGAAAAACAGGAATAGCATCCGCACTGTTGATTAAATGGCAAAGTAGAAGGCTGGTCCTGATGCTTAATTGGCGGAATGGGAACTGTTGGGTTCTTTGTGTAATCCAACCATCTGAACATTGATCTTTTTCTAATAAATGACCCACATGACCACAGAAAAGAAAAAAAAAATGATGACTTGGGAAAATAACATGTATTTATTTCACAAATACTTGATAAATAACCATTATGATTTGGTCATTACTTTTTATCAGTGTAACATGTATTCCAATGAAATAAAAGTTCTGTAAGACATTTCATCTCAAAGGATTCTAGAAGCAAATAATGTAAATAAACACCAAATCTTCTCTATCATACATAAGCACAATGCATGTTATCATTTTAAGTGTTTGGGAAATTCTTTAGTTAGGAAGCCTTTTGGTCTTTTTAATGTAGAGATTTTGATTACTTTTAAGCATCTATTTTTATTTACTAAGTATTTACCCTCATACCTAAATCTCTGCCAAACCTTTATTTCTTATAAGAGGTGAAAAATAATGCTTACAGTTTTTAAAGTACAGAAATCTTTTTGTTCTCAAAACTAAAGTTGTCAAATATGTTTTTAAATAAACACTGCCACAAGCATGTTCTTAGCAGCACTATTCATCATAAACAAAAGATAAAAACAACTCAAGTGTCCATCAACAGATGAATGCATAAAGAAAATATAGTCAGTCCTTTTAATAGAGTGTTATTTGACAATGAAAACTAATGAAGTTCTGATATGTGTTGAAATATAGATGAAATTTTGAGAAAATACTAAGTGAAAAATGTAATTTATATGAAATGTGGAGAATAAGCTAGCCTATAGAGACAGACAGTAGATTCATGTTGCCTAGGACTAGGAAAATAGAAGGGTAGGAGAATGATAAATAAAAGATAAAGGATATTTCTGTTTGATGATGAAAAATTGACTGTAGTGAGGACTGCACATATCTGTGAATATACTAAAACTATTGAACTGCACATTTTAAATGTGTGAATTGTCTGGCATGTGGATTATATATTTTAATATATGTTTGAGATACATAATAATTATAATCATCTTGGTGAATTAGTACATATACATATAACATTTTGATCAAGTAACAGCTTTAACATAATTCACAAAGTGATGGAAATCATATGGTGAATTATATCATAAAGCTGTCTAGAAAATGTAATTGCCACTTGGTGAATATTTAAAAGTCCATAAGTTCCTTTTCTTTAACATGGGGAACATGTTTTAAAGATAGGATTATCTGGACATAGCTGCTTGATTTTTGATTTTTTTTTTTTGTTTTGTTTTTTTGTGGTGCTGGGGATCGAACTCAGGCCCTTGTGCTTGCAAGGCAAGCACTCTAATCACTGAGCTAAATCCCCAGCCCCAGCTGCTTGATTTTTAAAATAATTTTCAATCTAAATTACCAATAGCAATATTATACACTTGGAAATTGGTATATCACATGATACTTATGAGGATATATGTTGATGGAGATATAGATGGTATAGGTATCTAGGTATAGGTATACATATAGATACTATCAAAATAACTTGTGGCAACTAAGACAAAACGAATGACCTAACAGAAGACACTGGGAAAATTTAGGCCTTAAGATTTCATGGTAAGCATTAAAAAAAAAAGCAGAGTAATTTCACATTTGGGGGTTTCTTCTGGTTCTTGTCTTCTTGAGCCTTTGATCTCAATTTCCTTTGCTGGTTCTTCTTCTTTCCTTAGAGCTTCTAAGATTGGCGTACTCTAGGATTCAGTCCTTGAACATATTCTCATTTCTATCTGTACTGATTTCTTGGTGGTCTCATCTAATATCATGGTTTTAAATGCCATTATGTTAGTAACTCTACAATTTATATCTCCAGACCAGAATCATCTCTAGAAGTCCAGACTTGTATGGCCATCTTGCCTATGCATTATCTCCATTTGAATATCTAATAGCTATCATATAAGTAATATGTCCCAAACTTAGATATCACACATGTAACATGCCCCAAAACTGAACTAATCTTTCTTTCAAATCCAAACGTGTCCAATTCCACTATCAATTAATGTCTAGTTCATTTTCCCTGTTTCTTAGATTAACATCTTTGAGTCACCTTGATACAGTATATCTTCTCTCATACTTCAGGTATGCTGTCCCCTCCTAGGGCCTTAAAACTCCGCCTCTGATATCCATTTGATATCCCCTACCCCTCTCCTACCTCTTGGTTCATATATCACCTTCCTTCTTAAGGGGCATCATAACCCCCACATCTCTTATAATTGCAACAACATGATACTACTGCAACCCTACCTACTTTTTTTTTCCCAATGATACTATTATCTAACTTATAATACAACTTAGCACTATTAATGTTTTACTATCTCTTTCCACTAGAATGTAAACTTCGTGTGGGCAGAGGTTTTTGTTTGTTTTGTTCATTTTATGTATCTAACACATAGCACATGATGGACATTTAATAAGCAATTGTCCAATGATCAAATGATACTATGTCAGCAAGTTGACACCATTATTAATGACCCAAAGCTAGTTCTTCATGTTTGGAAGTGAATGTTGTGAATTTTCCAAAACAAAACATGTCCTTTTATAAAATGCTTGGCATATGACTTCTGACTAGACCACTGTGCACAATTTATAACAATCACCAAGAAGCTATTATTTAACTACATGTCCTCTCCATCTATAGCCATCTCCAACTCACATTAAGTGGCAGATTGTAATCTCTGTCACTTACTGAAAATATTTTCAATTTTAAACTTCCTCTCCTAAAAAGGAAGCAAAGAATTTGATTTATGCATTTACCTCTTATACCTCTTCTAAACATCCTACCTACACAACCTAAAGAGTAAAATCAAGGACATTTGGTAGGAAAGTTTGCATTATGGTAACATTTAATTATCACTCATATTTCACATAAAATGTGTTTTAAAAAATTCTCTTGACTTGTTTTTCTGTATTAGCTTGTCTCCAAAAGTAGATAGAGTATAGCCTAACAAAGAAAGCAAAATCATATATGTGTAAAATTAGCACAAACTAATGTTGTTGTGAGAACTTTAATTTCAGAATTTTGGACTTAAATGCCTTGTATATTTCAGTTGTCTACATCAGAATCTCATCAGTGTAAATTTTACATTAAAATGTATGAAGACGGTTCTACTTCCTTAGAATTGGCGCATCTAGTTTATGTTATATGATGTCTAGTAGGAAACAATAGTATAGATTTCATTTCCTTAGGTCTTATTTCCAGCTGTTTCTTTAACTTATTAATGTGATCTCAGACTAATTACTTAATTTCAGTGCCTTTGGGGTGATTATTACACAGAGAAATACATATTCCTCTCTGCATATATCTTAGAAGTGACATTGATGTGTGCTGCACAGGGCACAGCTTTGAGAGTCATAAGGGCTTGGATGCAAATCCTACCTCAGCCACCAAGTAGCTTTGTGGCTTTAGGGAAGTCAGTGTCGCTGATCCTTATTATTTTCATTCCTGAAATGGTGATAAAGACTACTTTACAAGGTTATAAGGACTAGACAAATAATTTGAAAAATGCTCAACACAATGGACAACATAAATTTAATTTCTCTGCCTCCTCGCATCTTCCTCTGTCCTACATATAAAATGTATTTGGAACATTAATTTTTAGAAATGCTTTAAGTGGCTGCTATTTAGTGGGTACTTAAAAGTGCTAGTTCTAGCCAGGCCGGTAATCCCAGCACTTGGGAGGCTGAGGCAGGAGGATCACTGATAGTCAGAGGCCAGCCTAGGCTACATAGTGAATTCAAGGCCAACCTGGACTATATAGCGAGACCCTCCCCCAAACCCCACCTCCCACCAAAATAAATGGTAGTTCCCCGAGGTATGCTCTAAGGTAATTAAAGTTACTAAATGGGAAAGTGGATTATAATCATGGGAAAGAGAAATGAAATTAAGAAAGTAAATTTTGAAGGAAAACATGAAAGCTTAATAAATAAACTAATTGTGTATTTTTAACATAATGTTTTGTTGGTTTGAGAGCATTCACCTTCTCGAATGCCTAAACTATTCAAAAAGTAGGCTCTGTTTCAAAGAAAAGCACTACATTTTTACACATATTTTACAAAGTTTTACTGAACCCTACATTTTTACAAATGCTTCATAAGATATGAAATATAGACTTATCATTAAAAATGTTAAAAATTTCACAGCCAGTACATTGCCAAAATTTTTAATATTTTTAAATAACAGCTTTATTGAATTAAAATTTGGATACTGTACAATTTACAAACATAAAGTGTATAGTTCAGTAGATTTTAGCGTATTGACAGAGTTGTATAACCATGACCACAATCAAATTTAGATAATTTTTGTCATCCCAAAGCAAAACACTCTACCCACTAGCTCCCAATCCCTCCCCTCTAAATCTAGTTTGCCAAACATTTTTAAAAATGACAGCATTATCTGTGGCTAATTAGAATTAGATGTATTATATAGAGGGTTTGTTGACACTCCCCCCTTGGAAATGAAAGTCTCAGGGGAATATATATCTTTGTAAATAAAACTTTGACAACTTCTTATATGCACTCTTTTACCTGCTCCCAAAGCAAAATGGACAGTGTAGGTGAATATTTGTTAATGTCTTGAGAAAAGGCTAATTAACAAATCCATTGCTTATGATCTTATTTCAATAAATGTTTGGTTTTTTAAAAAACACATCTTGCCTTGATTTTATTCACTATCAATCATGGGTAAATAGTGATGTGCTCCAAACCATATATGAGCCTTTAAAAACAATCTCAGAGCAATTTGCTTTTCACCTTACTTCGGAATTAGATGGATAAATACTGTTTTTCATCTTTTTGAGGATTATAAGAATAGTCCTATTCCTCTGAAGTTTTGGAAGATACATAAATATGGCTTTATATTAAAACATATGCTGATTTGATATTTTGACTAAATTCATATTCTTTTTTTTTTTTTTTTTTGTGGTGCCAGGGATCGAACTCAGGCCCTTGTGCTTCCAAGGCAAGCACTCTAATCACTGAGCTAAATCCCCAGCCCCTTGACTAAATTCAAAAGTAAAGTATGTAATTGCATAGCATTTGCTGCAATTCCAGATCTAGGGGTGGGAATATTCCTATTTGTGCAAATAAAGTTGTATGAAATTTGACTTTTTTTTAAATTTTACTTTAATAGTACATTTTAGATGTACATAGTGATAACATTCATCATAGGGGATTTGTACCTGTACATGATATATCTTGTTGCTTCCTTTTTTCCCACTCCCCTCCCCTCACCCCCTCCTCCCTCCCTATTTACAAAAGTTTTGTTTCCATTTTTTTCCTTCCATTTCTTATTTATCTTGTCCCTCTGTTCCTTTCCCCCTCCCTTGTCCGTTTCTCATTTGGACATTTTCTTCCCTTTCTCAATATAATACATTTTAGTCTTCATTTACACTTTCAGTTTCTCACACCAGAGAAACAATGTGGTATTTAAATGTGTGTGTCTAATTTATTTCACTTAAGAGTATGGTCTCAATGCATCCATTTACCTAGGAATATCTCAAGCTTATCATTCTTTATAGCAGAGTAGTACTTCATTATATTAAAAAAACACATTTTCTTTATTCATTCTGCTGTTGATGGGCATTTGGGCTGTTTCCAAGATTTTGCTATTACAAACTGTGCTGCTATAAACATGCGTGTGCAAATATTGCTGTGATATGATGCTTTTAATTCTTTTGGGAAGATACCAAGAAGTGGAATAGCTGGGTCAAATGGAATCTCTAGTCCTAGTTCTCTGAGGAATCTCCACACTGATTTCCATAGCGGTTGCACCAGTCTACATTCCCACCAACAGTGGAGAAAGGTTCCTTTTTCTCCACAGCCCCTCCAGCATTTGTTATTGGCTGATTTGTTGATAATAGCCATTCTTTCTGGAGTTAAGTGGAATCTCAGGGTTGTTTCAATTTGCATCTTTCTAATGACCAGTGATGTTGAACATTTTTTCATATGTCTATCTGTTGTTTCTATTCTTCACCTGAGAAGTGTCTATTCATTTCACTTGCCCACTTTTGGATTGGTTCTTTAAATTTGGGGGGTCTGATATTTTTGAGTTCTTTATATATTTGAGATGTTAGTCCTTTGTCAGAGGAATAGCTGGCAAAAATTTTTTCCCACTCTGTGAGTTGTCTCTTCGTTCTGTTGGTAGTTTCTTTTGCTGTGCAAAAGCTTTTTCTTTTTCTTTCTTTCTTTTTTTTTTTTTTTTTTTTTTTTTTTTTTTTTTTTTTTTTTTTTTTTTTTTTTTTTTTTTTGCGGTGCCGGGGATCGGACTCAGGCCCTTGTGCTTGCAAGGCAAGCACTCTAATCACTGAGCTAAATCCCCAGCCCCTGTACAAAAGCTTTTTAATAAGATCAGGTCCTAGTTGTTGATTCTTTGTGATATTTCCTGGGCCACTGGGGATTTGTTCATAAAGTCCTTGCCTACACCTATGTCTTCAAGGGTTCTATCTATTCTATCTTCCAAAAGATTTAGTGTTTCTGTTTTACTATTTAGATCTTTGATCCACTTTGATTTTAGCTTAGTGCATGGGGAAAGATAGAGGTCTAGTTTTAACATTCGTAATGCAGTGAGCCAATTTTTCCAGCACCATTTATTGAAGAGGCTATCTTTCTTCCAGTGAGTTTGTTTGGCCCTTTTCTTAAAGATAAGGTGACTGAGAGTGTTTGAACCTGTTTCTTCATCTTCTAATCTGTTCCATTGGTCCTGGGGTCTGTTTTTGTGCCAGTACCATGCTGTTTTTATTACAGTAGCTTTGTAATATAGTTTTAGGTAAGGGGTTGTGATGGCCACTGCTTTGCTTTTGTTGCCCAGAATTCCTTTTGCTATTCTAAGTTTCTTTTGGTTCCAAATGAATTTTAGGATTGTCTTCTCTAGTTCTGTGAGGTATGCTATTGGTAATTGGAATTGCATTAAATCTGTATAGCAGTTTTGGGAGTATGGCCATTTTCACTATATTGGTTCTTCCTACCCAGAACAAGGGATATCTTTCCACTTTCTAATATCTTCTTCAATCTCCTTTTTCATAGTATTGTAGTTTTCATTGTATAGATCTTTTACTTCCTTCGTCAGTTTGATTCCTAGGTACTTCATTTTTTGGATGCTATTGTGAAAGGTGTTGTTAACCTAATTTCTCTCTTGGTGAGTCTGTTGTTTGTGTTCAGGAATGCTATTGATTTCTGAGTGTTGACTTTGTATCCAGCTACGCAGCTGAATTAAGTTATTAAATCTAGAAGTCTTTTGGTGTCGTTTTTGGTGCCTTCTATCTAGAGTATCATGTCATCTGCAAATAATGATAATTTAAATTCTTCCTTTCCTATCCTTATTCCTTTTATTTCTTTCTCTTGTCTACTTGCTCTGGCTAATGTTTCCAGAACTATATTGAGTAAGAGTGATGAGTGCGGACATCCTTGTCTTCTTCTGAATTTTAGAGTGAAAGCTTTTAGTTTTTGACCATTTAGTATGATGTTGGCTGTTAGTTTGTTATAGATGGCTTTTATCAGATTGAGATAAAGACCATCTATTCCAATTTTCTGCAGGGCTTTTATCATGAATGGGTGTTGGACCTTGTCAAATGCCTTTTCTGCATCTATTGAGATGATCTTATGTTTTTTGTCCTTGGCTCTGTTAATATGGTGTATAACATTTATTGATTTGCGTATGATGAACCACCCCTGCATCCCTAGGATGACTCCTACTTGGTCATAGTGTATAATCTTCTTGATAATATGTTGTATTCTGTTTGTCAGTATCTTATTGAGGATTTCTGCTTCTATGTTCATTAAGGAGAATGGCCTGTAGTTCTCTTTTTCGTTGGATCCTCCTCTGGCTTTGTTATCAGGGTAATGCTTGCTTCTGGAATGAATTTGGGAGTATTGCTTCTCTTTCAATTTCATTAAGGAGTTTGAGAATTAGTGGCATTTAATCGTCTCTAAATTTCTTGTAAAATTCAGCAGTGAAACCATCAGGACCTGGGCTTTTCTTTTTTGGCAGGTTTTTAATTACTTCTTCAATTTCAGTGGCTGATATTGGGTTATTTAGAGTTTTTATATCTTCTTGATCCAGTTTTGGTAACTCATATGTATCTAGGAATCTGTCTATTTCTCCTGTATTTTCGATCTTACTAGAATACAAGTTCTCAAAGTAGGTATTGATGATCTTTTGGATTCTGCAGGATCTTTTGTGATTTCACCCTTTTCATTCCTAATTGTATGAATTTGAGTCTTTTCTTTCCTTTTTTTTTTATAAGGTCAGCTAAGGGTTTGTCAGTTTTATTTAATTTTTCAAAGAACCAACTCTTTGATTCATTGATTCTTTGTATTGTTTTCTTTGTCTCAATTGTGTTAATTTCAGCTCTAATCTTTATAATATTCTCCCTTGTATGGGCTTTGGGTTTGAGTTGCTCTTCTTTTTCCAGAAGCTTGAGGTTCAACATTAGGTTGTGTATTTGAGCTCGCTCTGTTTTTCTGATATGGGCGTTCAATGGTATAAATTTCCTTTGTAGAAGTGCTTTCATTGTGTCCCACAAATTTCGGTAGGTTGTATTGGCATTATCGTTCAATCATAGAAACTGTCTAATTTCTTCTTTAATTTCTTCTCTGACCCACTGATTGTTCAGGAGCATGCTATTTAATTTCCATGTTTTCGTGGAGTTTTTGTGGTTCCTTTTGCTGTTTATTTCTAGTTTCAGTGTACTATAGTCTGATAGTATGCATGGAATAATTTCAGTTCCTTTGCATTTACTTAAGCATGTTCTGTGAGCTAGTCGGTGGTCTATTTTGGAGAAAGTCCCATGCGCAGCTGAGAAGAATGTGTATTCTGATGTTGTGGGGTGGAATACTCTGCATACATCTACTAGGTCCATTTGTTCAAGAGTTTGGTTTAGTTCTGATATTTCCCTGTTGACTTTTTGTCTAGTTGATCTGTCTATTTGTGACAGTGGGGTATTGAAATCCCCCATTACAATCGTATTGGTGCTTATTTGTTTTTTCATGCCCATCAGTATTTGTAGTATGTAATTAGACGCACTGGTATTTGGTGGATATGTATTTATGATTGTCATCTCTTCTTCTTGGATTTTTCCCTTTACAAGGATGCAGTGACCTTCCTTGTGTTTCTTAATGAGTCTTGGCTTGAAATCCACTCTGTCTGCAAATAGAATGGCTACCCCTGCTTTTTTCTGGATTCCTGTCACATGAAGTATTGTTTTCCATCCTTTGACTTTCAGTCTGTGAATTTCTTTTTGAATTAAAAGTGTTTCTTGTATGCAGCATATTGCTGGGTCTTGGTTTTTGACCCATTCTGCCAGTCTGCTTCTTTTGATTGGCGAGTTGAGACCATTTACATTGTGGTTATGGCTGACATCTGTTGACTTATTCTTATCATATTATTTACCTGTTGTTGGATTCCTAGTTTTTCCTTCTGTTTAATCACTTGCCTTGCCTGAAGGATTCATTCTGTTGCAATTCCTGGAGTTGTAGTCCTCATTTTCTCTTTCCAGAATGTCCTTTGGAATATTTTGGAGTGCTGGTTTGGTCGTCATTAATCTCTTCAGGTTTTATTTGTCATGGAGTATCTTACTTCCTCATCAATTTTGAAAGACAGTTTTGCAGGGTACATCAATCTAGGCTGAAAGTTGTTGTCTATTAGGGCTTGGGATACTTC
>PVJO010028327.1:0-18309 GCA_004026905.1 Hystrix cristata
AAAAAAAACAGTTCTTGTCATTTTAAACCTTTTAAACTTACTGATATTTGTTTTAAAATCCAGGAAATTGTCTGTCTTGGTAAGTGTTTCATTAACACTTGAAAAGAAGTGTATTCTGTTGTTATATAAAGCTCTCTGTAAGAGGCAATTAGATCAAGTTAGTTGAAAATGCAGTTCCAGACTTTCATATTTTTATATATGTCTACGTGTTGCATAGATTATTTGCAGAAAATGAGTGAAGTCTCTAACTATAATTATGGATTCGTGTATTCTCCTTTCAACTTTTGTATCATAGCATGTATTTTAAAGCTGTTATTAGGCATGTGCACATTTAGAAGGTTGTGTCTTCTTGATGGATTGATTGCTCCCTCTGTCATTGTGAAGTATCTCTCTGGTGATATTCCTTTAAGGAAGTCTAGTATAGCTGGTACTAATGTTACCACTACAGTATTCTTTTATGTAGTGTTTGCACAGATATAATTTCCATCATCTTACTTTTACTCTATCTTTTTCTTTATATTTGAACCGTGCTTTATGTGGAAGGCATATAATTTTTATGCTTTTACTTTGACAATCTCTCCATTTTTTTAGACTGTGGAAACTATATTTAATGTAATTATTAATATATTTGGGTTTAATCTCTCATTTTACTATTTGTTGTATTTGATCTACCTCTCCCTTGTCCCATTTTTCCCTTAGCCTGCCTTGTTTGGATTAATTATGTTTCATGATTCTATCCTATTATGGTTTAGATGTAAAATGTTCCCCAAAGTTTTGTATGTTTGGAAGGTGATTGGATCATGGAAATGATTGGCCTGTCCATTGATGAGTTCCATCGCTGAATGTGCTGTTAGGAGGTGGGGCCCGGTTGGAGGTGAGTCACTGGGGACGTGACCTGGAAGGCTCTATTCTTGTCCTTGGCTCTTCCCTCTCTCTGCTTCCAGATTGCCACGGGTTAAACAGCTTTCCTCTGCTCTGTCCTTCAGCGTGCCATTTCTGCCTTGGAGACAACTGACCATGAACTGCAACCATAAGCCAAAAGAAATCTCTCTCTCCTCCTTTAAATTGTGGGTGGCAGATATTTCTCCCCAGCAATAGGAAACTGATTATAAAGATATATACTATTTCCAATATTGGCTTATTAGCTATACTTGTTTGTTCTAATTTTTAGCAGCTTCTCGGGGATTTATACTACTCATCTTTAAAACATCTTCCGAAAGCATTATACCACCTCCCAGACATGGTAAGATTACTGCAGTGTGCTTCCAATACCTCGTCCCATCCATAACGATGCTCTTATTATATTTCACTTCTAGCTACACTGACAGCTCTGAACTTCAATTTTTGTCTCCATAGCTCAGTAAAACCCATGTCCTGCTTGAACTCCATGTCCTTGTGCCATGTTTTGTAAAGTGACTTTAGGCGAAAAAAGTAACCATGCAGCTCAATTTTTGTATTTTTCTACTATCAAAAATCACAGTCTTTCACTGCATATTGTCTAAAATCTGAAAAGATTGATTCATATGAAAAGATCCATTTTGAAAAGATGAATTAAGTAATAGTTATTCCCTCCTGACTTGGAGCAGCAGTACATAATTGAGTTGATTTTACACATTTCCTTATGTATCATCAATATATTCCTTTCGTTGCTGTCTCTGAAATAAATGGAGCTGGGCCCTTGACAGTCAGCATAATGTTAAATTTTACAGTACCAATCACTGCAGAGACATTACAGGTTGAAGGAATTTCTCTTGCTATTTCAGAGCAATCCACTTGGCGTATTTATTTAGCCTCGACTAACTTCATCAACGACAAGCTGCCGCAGCATGAGTGACTTCACCAGCATCTGGCTTCTGCAGTGCACGGCAATCTCTAGCACAGGTTTCCTTCGGGATCTCTCTTTTATAGTAGCGTCCCTCCAGAAGATGCCTTCCTCTAGAGAGCTTTCCTTAGCACGTTAGAAGCTAGGTCTGTGGCAAACTCCGGCGTGTGGATGTCCACCAAGTTCTCCCAGAATGACACACTGCCACGTCTCTGACACACAGTATGTCAGTGCTACACTCTCTAATAAGCTCTGGCCAACCTCTCACAAGACGAGTTGCCTCTTCCTTGTATGCTTGTCAGGTTTTTGATATTCATATTTATTATGTACTCCTGAATGTATATGTAGTATTTCTGAATTAAAGCAGAGATTTTATTATGCTCACTGCATAATCACTAGCCAGAATAACAACATCTCCAAGCCTGATAGCCTGCAAAATGACATGATAAGGGCCAAATGGAAAAAATATCCCACACAAGTGGCAGAATCATTCTGTGTACAAATGTTCAAGAAATAGAAATATCTTCATTTTATAAAGAGAAAAGAGACTACTCCCCCCTTTTCTGAGACCTTCTCATTGGAACAGGATGGAAAGAATCTTTGCTCTATGTGAATAAATTTCTTCAGGGGAAAGATAAACCCAGTATGTATGGTTTTTACAACCTAGATATTTGTCTGTGGTCCTAGGATTTTCCCCTCTTGAGTACAAAAACATAGGGAGATAATGCTCTAATATACATGCCTTATTGAAAATCTGAAGATTCGGCTCTTGGGGAGATAAAAGATGAGTTACTGTATAGAAGCAATTAGTTCCACTATTAAGGAGAAAATAGCTGTAAGTCTAAATTTCAACATATGTAAAAATATTTATAGGGAAAATGAAAGTAAATATTCTAGTTTCATAGTGTATACATTTCCGTGGCTTAGGAGACTGGAAATTTTATAAGAATACTAAGAAACCCAGGGATAATTTGCTTTCCCACACTTCTTTATCTTAGTCTTAGAGATAGTGACTTTTTCTTATATCTCCTATGTCTACATCCTTTAGAATGAACTTCACAAATTGCTATCAAATATCCTATTACTTCAATTCCTTCTTCTAGTTAATAATCCATTATATTAAACTCTATTGCAATTATTGTGTAGCTTTTATCTCCTAATTGGGCCCTGATTAACATAGAATTTCAATTTATACTCTCATTTACACTTTCCTTCCAATGTATCTACAGTGCTTGTTACTTTCTGCTCAACTGATCCTCTTTGCACAATTCCTCAAGATAGTTGATGAGTGCGATGTCTCACAAAATGTTGGGTAGGACAAGTGAGAGTTTTGTGATCTATGTTATGACAGAGAGCAGCAGCTATATCACATACTAAAGTGAGGTTGAAAGTATACTATTGGCCCTGCCAGGTAAAAGCATCTGCTTCTGGTTATCCTTAAAATTAGTGCAGAGGAAAAATAAGTATTTAAGGCAATAGCTACCTACCAAGTGTCAAATTCTGTGTTCATTTGCTTCCGTAGAGCTACTACACGAAGGCGTCAACTGCAATTAGTTCCATGATCTGATTAAGTTTACAGTTCACAGTCTCTCTCCAATTCACATCTGATTTCTTCATAGGTCAAACCATAGAATTAAGGAGCATGAGGTGGGTATAATCCTTCTTTCAAATTTTTTATAGTAGCCCGGCATGGTAGTGCACACCTATAATCGCAGCACTCTCGAGTCTTATGGTGCCATCAATTTCCATAATTCTCACAATAATGCTGTATTCCTCCTCGTTTACAATCTTGGTCAGAGGAGAAGCGCCAGGGGCTTTCACTCAGTAGTTCTTATTATAATGGTTCTCCTCCTATGGGTCAGAGCACCACTCTCAGGAATGTGCCAGTTGCTGTGCATATCTATTCTAATTATATATTCAAGAACTGGAGGAATGACCACAAGGTGGGTCCTCAAAGTGAATTACTGGAGAGCATGTCAGACATGAGCTAACATTGTACATATTGCCAGACTTGATTCAAACAGTGGAGTATCACAATCTATCAACTGGGCTCTAGGCCTGTAATAATTCAGATTTTAAAACCCCAGAACTGTTGGAGAGTTGTGAAGTCTTATTGAGGAAGTACCCTATATCACTGATGCAAGTACACACTGTAAGTCTTCCACCAAAACTTCCCCCAAAAGAGACCTCAGGCCATATACTAAAGTGACTGAGGTGCATACTGTATAACTGCCAGTCAGCCTTTCTTTTCATTTTTGCTCTATGGATTAACATATGAATTTATAACTTATTACAAGCTTTCTTAATGATAAAATTGTACCATTTCTTGATGCATTTGCAAAGTATCTCTTAACAATGTATTTATATTTACCTTTTTGTGCTACAATGGTTATAAATATGATATCCACATACATTCTAAATCTCACAACCACATGCCATATTTTTCTTTACAAGATATTTTCTAAAATTTAAAGAAAAAAAGATACTCATGTATATTTGCATATTTACTATTGCTCTTCTTTTATTTCTTAAATCTGCAGATTGCATCTGGCCTGACTTCCTTTCAATTTGAAAAACTTCCTGTAGCATTTCTCATAGTATATGAACTATCTCAGTTTTCACTTATCTGAAAATATATTTATTTCATTTTCATTTTTAATGGTATTTTTGCTAGATAGAGAAGTCTGATCTAACTCTCAAATTGTCATTTAATTTGTTTTGGCCTCTATTGTTTCTGATTAGAAATTATGTGAAATATTATCACCCCCTTATATGTCACTTTAATCTATTGGCTTTCAAGGCTTTTTTCTTTATTTTTGGTTTTAAAGATTTCATTCCAGTGTACATAGATTTGATATTCTTATTAATCCTATTTGGAGTTCACAGAAATTCTTGGATCAGTGAGTTTGTATTTTTCACTAATTTGGGAAAATTTTGACCAACGTGTCTTTATTTCTGTGGCACATTCTATTCTTTTTGAAATTCCAATTAAATGAATATTGCATTTCTTGTTTTCTGTACAAGTCACTGTGACTCTGTTCACTTTTAAATTCATTTTTCTTCTACTCTTCAGACTCAACAATTTCCTTTGCTCCACCTTCAAGTTTGTTGATTTTTTTGTTTTTACTAAGAACATGTATTGGTACTTTGTATACAAAATGATCACATTCATCATGGTTATTTTGTACCTGTGCATGATGTATCTTGGTTCTCCCACCCTTTCCCATCCCTCCCTTCCCCTCCCCCACCCTTCCCTATTTACAGCAGGTTTATTTACAATTTTTACATTTTTCCCTTTCTCTTTTCTTTGCTTTTTCTCTTCCTTCTTTTCTCCCTTCTCCCTTTCTAGTTCTTCTCTCTATTCTACCAAATCCAATCTATTAGAAGAAGATTAGTACTTTTTTTATTTCAAGTACTTTAATTTTCAAGTCTAGATCTATTGACTGAGAGTCTACATTCATTTGTTTATTTTTTTAGTATTAAAATAAGATACTTTATTTAAAGTGTTAAAAACATGGTTCCTTTAGAAAAGGAAAAATAACCCCATTTCCTCCACCCCCCAATCCACAACAAGATCCAGAGCAGAGTTTGTTAATGTTTGGACCTAGGATTACCAGAATGTTTGAGGCCTATTTTAGAAAAAGTTTATTTTTTTGGTGGTGATGAGGATGGAACCCAGGACCTTCTACGTGCAAGGCAAGGGTTCTGTGACTGAGCCACTCCCCCAGCTCTTGAACTCCTCTTTAAAAACTAAGCTTCTGGGTCCACCTGAGTTACTGAATAAGAATCTGCAGATGCAGTCTAAGTCTTACTTTCAAAAAATGCTCCCAGGGATTATTTTTATACTAAACTTTGACAGCCACTGATTTAAAGTAAAAACCAAGATTTGACCTGGTATGATTTCATTGTAGGTACAAAATGAAGTATAGATTAAAATAATTTGAAAAGTCCAGTCAAATGCCATAATAGTCTGTAAGGTAATCTAAAACGCCAATGTGCTTGACAGAGAATTAAATTTTCTTCTTTCCTGCCTCGAAGTTATTTTTCCTATCATGTACATTAAATGTTGATGGAAACACATAAAAGGAGTTCCAAGTTCAAGAGCAATGTCAACCCAGTCCCAGATGCATTTCAGTGGGGTGTCCTCATATCCAGCAAAATGGCTGGGTTTGCCAAGAGTCCTCTTGCAACCATCATGCCATCTGTCCCAGTAATCTGCCACACATTTTCTGCTTCTTTCAAGCTTCTGAGGTCTCCATTAGCAATTACAGGTATAGACATGTTTTCCCTTATTATTTTAATGGCATCATAGTAGACTGGCTGATGTCTTTCCTCAACAGTTCTTCCATGGACTGTAATCCAGTTAACTCCTGTTGCTTCAGCCTTTCGACGAAGGTCTACAGTTCTTGTAAGGTCATCATGGATCCTTATTTTAATAGAAACTGAAAATCTGGAGTTTTCCACTTGATTTCGTACTTGTTTCACCATATCACGAACAAATTCTGGCTTATTTATTAAGCAAGCTCCATAACCTTCTGCCAATGCCCACCTCTAAGGGCAACCACAGTTAATGTCTATTCCATTCGCATAAGGACACACTATGCAAGCAGCATCAGATAAAGTCTTGCATCACTAGCAGCAAACTGAACACTCAGTGGGCAATCACTTTTGTTGGTGGTAAATTCACTGTCTCTGGCTTTACTGCTCGGACAAAATCAGCAGCGACTATCATTGGTGTATAACACAGATCACAACCATATCTTCTCACTGGTGTTCTAAAAGCCAACTTTGAATATCAAACCACTGGGGCACAGACTTTTACCAGCTGCCCAGAGTGAAACATTTCTATTGAATCTTTTTTTCTTTCTTGACATATTGTGGTTCGTATGGAGTCACTCTTCCTGAATACAGACTTGTTTCCAATTCATTCTTGTAATCACAGTAAATGGCAGGAAGGTCTCCCTCAGTATTTGCTGAACAATTCAGTAGCTTTCAATCTTGACTGTACATTAGCACGACTTGGGAGCTTTTTAGGATCAATATACCCAAGTCATAGCCCAGATCAACTAAATCTCAATCTCTCATCATTTGTTTATTGTAAGCATATTTTCCTGTATGTCTTTTTACCTATATACACAGTTTCATTAAAGTTCTCGATTACTAATTTGAATCACCTAAGGGTTCATTTGGGTTTTTCTCTTGGCTATAGGTCACAGTTTTTTATTTGTTTCCATGTTGAGTATTTTTAATATTGGTGTTTGATATTGGTATGTTGGGTATTTTTAATATTGTGGATAAATTATAAGGATTTGTATTCACTAAAATTGATGTGCCTGTGTCACTGAGTAGATGCAAAGTCAGGAAGCATCACTAGGCCACAGCGCATGGATGCACCACATTTATTCACTTCAGCCTTCTCCTAGCAATACATGCAAGGCTGAAATACACCAACTGAGTTAGGTCATTCTCTTTTCTGGGGTTCTATGCTACTCTGTGTATAGCACTAATCATGCTGTATTAAAGTTGCTTGGGTTACAAGTAGCTTGTCAGCTCCTCAAAGCAAGCCTCAAGTCTTATTTCTCTCTGCATCAATAGTGCCTAACCCCTTAAGTGTCTGACACTTAGAAGAGGCATGTATGTTACGTTTGTTGAAATAGCAAGCTAACTAATTTAAAGAGTCAAAAAACATACAATGCTGACACAAATTTCACAAAATACTGGAATATGTGGATTATTTAAGAATCCTTGATTCTAACATAAATTCAGTTTCAACTGAATGTATTAAGAGTCCATGATAAACATTTGAAGAATATGTTCTATGATCATCAGTACTTTCTTACAAGGCAAGAACTATGTCATTTCAGAAAGAGCCTGTAATAGCGCTTGAAATGAAGCTTTAGCATCTGAAAACAAAGTTTACTTATTCATCCTAGTTTATTGCCTATAGGAATTAATAAAATGTGTGTGTTTGCACATATAAATAAAGTAATAACAAGCATGAACTTCGGGGTGAACAGATTCTTAATTGAGTCTCACTTCCGTATTAGTTCAACTTCCATCTCTCATGACCTATGCAACTTTGGGAAAGTCATTTAAACTACCCACCTGTAGTGGATTTATTTGAAAAATAGGAAATTGCCTTATAGGAGTCCTATAAAATTAAATGGGGTCATGAATGTTAAAGGCCTCTGTAAACTATAAAGATTTATAGAAATGTTAGGATAGTAATTAAATGAAATAGTGCAAATAAAGCACTTCTTTTCATAATGCCTATTGTGTTAGTCACTTTTCAGTCCCTGGGAAAGGCATGCATAACTTAGAGGAGAAGTTTATTTTAGATCATGGGTTCATTCCATAATCCTCTGGTTCCAAGGAAGAAACAGCATGGCGGAAGGGCCTGGAGGGACATCTGCTCATCTTATGGCAACCAGGAAGCAGAGAGACAGGGGAGGAGCCAAGGGCAAGAAAACACTCATCCAGGTCATTCCCCTAGTGACCTACTTCCAACTAAGTACCATTTTCTAACAGCACATTCAGCTAGGAACCCCTCAGTGGAACAATCTTTATAGGGGGTGTTCTAGATCTCCACCATAGCTATCACATATAAAACTCCCAATGTCAGCTCCCTGTAGAAGCATACCCATGCAAGCATACACACACACACTTGCACGCACACACACAAGCTTGCACACACGTACACACGTGTATATACCTGAGTAACAGCAACAAGTCTGACATGAGTTTTGCACCCTTTAAATATGTCTTTTTAAATTAAGCTCTCTGTGCCACCTACATTCTATGTGTCTTTGGCTTAATTTTTAGCTCTCCCGTCCTCTTCCTTCCTTTCTTCCATGAGGAATATTTGTACCCATTAATAAAATGTTTTACTCTACTTATTGTTGGGAGTGCTCCAGCTATTTGTTCTTTTCATCCATCACTGGCTGCAGTCGGGGGTGTGAAAAAGTATCGAGTAAACTTGCTTTTCTCTAGAGAAACTACAAAGTCAGCACCATGAAAGTCACATTGCAGAAGTTTTAAGATCCATAAAAGGTTTTTTGAAATTATTTTTCTAAAAGATAAAATTATGAAATATCTTAACTCATAATTTCTTATGTCAAACTATCAAGTAATCATTTCTAAGCTTGCCAGAGTTATTGTTCCTGGTTATGGCTCAAACATATTAATCCAATGTTAATCCACTTTCCTTTAAAAGAAGGACTTTTCCTAGTGAAGTCTTTATAGGGGGGATTCTGGGAATCGAACTCAGGGCCTTGCACTTACTAGGCAAGTGCTCTACCCCTGAGCTAAGTCCCCAACACCCCTAGTGCAGTTTTAAGTGACTAGTTATTATAAATTTATGATAAATAGTCAACTGAGTGTATAGAGCAAGTAAGAAATGCTTATAGGCAAGTCTACAGTGTGTGAGAGGGAATACTTTCAAGTATACTCCCAGAATTAAATTTCTACTCTTGTTTTTCTCTGTTAGTTGACTTCTGGTGAGGTAAATCTATAAGGCGTACAGAGATAATATAACAGGATTTATTGATCAAAAAACATAATGACCTTACAGTATGCAGACAAGACTATACCTAAAAGGTCCAAAGGTATGGTAAGCACTGAATTTTTGCCAGGTTAACATTCACCATGATAATGGGCATACAGAGATGAGTAAAGCAGCTGCCCTCCTACTACTGATGCCTTTTTCGGGCTTCTGTGTCTCTGCTCAGGCTGTTCCCAATCCCTTGTTTACCCTCTCTCACCCGACCTGTACATTAATTGATTAAGTGTTACACAAAGTTAATTAAATGCCATGTCTCTGTGAATTCTTCTCTGACCTTCTAAATAGATTCGACTAGTTCTTCATTTTTGTTTTTTATTTTGTTTTTTTTAACAACACCCCTGACCCCAAACAATAAGCCTACACATGGAGCTTTACAAATTTTTGTGCTTCTTATTTTGTCTGCCTCCCCCCATCGAATAATGAATAACAATGAAACAGTCTCTGCATTGCTCATTATTGTAACCACAGAGCTAGTTATTTGCTTGACACATCATGCTCGAGAAATGTACACAGACTGAATAAATTATATTATGGGTATTTTCTGATAAACAAAGGAGCTGAACAAAATATGTACTGAATGAATAGAGGTATTTGTAATGTATGAGAGAAAAAAGTAAAATAACGTGAGTCGCGTGAGATATTGGGGGAGGATGATGAGGATAACAAAAACAATGTGAAAATAGCCTCCACATTAGCCATAATACGGGTATGAATAGTATTTGGAGGCAGCAGTAAAATAACACTACTCCTGATTCACCCTACTGGATATATAATCACTTGGGCAGGCCCACACTTACGCCATGTTTTTACTCCAGCAACCTCTTCCTGTAAGCCTAAATCCATGCAAATGTGTGAACCACAAACACAAGAGGGGCATTCACACCTCCAACTGTCTTGGAGGGAAGGGAAAGGAAAGAATGGTATTTAAAGACTTAGGGAATAGGGGAAAGAGAGAGCAAACTCTCAATAAAGACCATGTTTACCTTCCTGTACCGTGTGGTGGATTAACTGATGGTCAACCTGAGTGGGGATGCCCAGCAAACTGAGTCAGCGTGGTTCTGGATGTGGAAGACACACCTGAGGATTGTTGCCAGAACAGCACAAAAGGAGAACAAGAGGGGAAGATTTTATGCTGCTTATTTCCCAGGAGAAGCTTTGTTGCTGCTGGTTTTCCTGATAGGAACTCGGCTGTTCTCGTGGGAGGAGCTCAGGTCCTCCCTGTCTCTAGGGACAGCTGCTATTTTTTGGTGGTGAGCTCTGGTCTTTGGCTCTGTCTTAAGCATTGCTTCCTGGCTGCAGTTCAGATCCCTCAGCCTTCTGGCACAGATCTTTCACCCTACCAGTGCAGACTTTCTAGCTTCCACCACTGGCCTTTGGTCCTTTCTGGTGTAGATCGTTGATATGGACTTGCATGAGACATTGCTGTGGGTTCTAGGCCTTTGGCTGGACTCAAACAGGACATTGCTGTGGAATCCAGCCCCCTAGCCAAATTCTTCAGGTCTCTAGCGTGAGGACAGCTCTCTTGCAATCTTCTGCATTTGACTTTTTGGGTGAATATTATAATCCTATAAATTTATGTATCCTGTATGAAATCTATTCCCTTGCAATCACTGACTAATGCATACCTCAAGTTCCCGAATGAAAATCATCCACATTTTCCCACATACTCCAGCTTTGTGGAAAACAATAGCAATGCCCATTCAGGCAAAGATGTACAGGGTCCAAGGATAATTCTTTAAGGGAGTCTAGGGAAATATGGAAGCAAATTGTCCATAAAGGAGGAAAAGTAGATCGTGTCTCATATTTCTGCTCGGATTTGAGGGAAGAGATACTTATGTTTTAAAGGGTAAAGTCTTTCAGAAAATAGTGAGAGAAGCAAATTGAAGCTTATATTCAAAACTTAGCAAATAATTTCGAAGAGTTTTAAAATGCTCTGACATTCGCCCAAGTACACCCAAGGTACCTATGAACCGCAGGCCGATGCATGTCTTCTAGACAGATATCAGGAGCTAGTAAGCAGAGGTACACTGACATCAGATATTATGTCACTCAGTTAACACAGTCAACTGCAAGGGGACACTAGTAGAAGACTAAACCTCCAGCTTTTGACCTCCCCACACAGGGATGTGTAGAACAGAAAGAAAATCGCGATCACCTAGATGATGCTCCACACCATAGGAACTGACGTGGGGATGGAATAACACTGGGTGCCACGCATGTGTGAAAACAGTTTTATCTATACCTGAGTCTCTTAGAAGGCGTCTTCTAGCTCTGTCTCAGTACAGATAAACTCTGGTGGAAATATCCACAAAATAAAATATTCCCACAATTTTCCCCATGGAGGATACAAAATAATATACCATAATTATGCTTTTATTAATATAAGTATGTATGTGGGGGAGTATGAAGTTCACATTATTTACTGCAAGAATGAAATTTATTTTTTAATTTTATTTTATTTTAATGGTAAATTTTAGATATACCTAGTGATAACATTCATCATAGGGGATTTGTACCTGTACATGACATGTCTTGTTGCTTCTTTTTTTCCCATTCCCCTCCCCTCACCCGTTCCTCCCTTCCTATTTACAAAACCTTTGTTTCCATTTTTTCCTTCCATTTCTTATTTCTCTTGTCCTCTGTCACCCCAGAAAGAATGGCTATTATCAACAAATCAGCCAATAACAAATGCTGGAGGGGCTGTGGAGAAAAAGGAACTCTTTTCCACTGTTAGTGGGAGTGTAGACTGGTGCAACCACTATGGAAATCAGTGTGGAGATTCCTCAGGTGACTAGGACTAGAGATTCCATTCGACCCAGCTATTCCCCTTCTTGGTATCTTCCCAAAAGAATTAAAAGCATCATACCGCAGCAAAATATGCACACTCATGTTTATGGCAGCACAGTTTGTAATAGCTAAATCTTGGAAACAACCCAAATGCTCATCAACAGCAGAATGGATAAAGAAAATGTGGTTTTTATACAATGGAGTACTACTCTGCCATAAAGAACAATAAGCTTGAGATATTTCTAGGTAAATGGATGCATCTTGAGACCATACTCTTAAGTGAAATAAATTGGACACACATGTTTAAATACTGCATAGTTTCTCTAGTGTAAGAAACTGAAAGTATAAATAAAGACTAAAATGTATTATACTGGGGAACGGAAAAGAATGAAATTTAATGGCATTTAACTTGTACTCCAGACTTGACCAATACAAAGGACAACTTTAATGCCACTGTACTAATATATAAAAATTATGAATCGTAAAAGCTTCTGCAGGTTGAAAAGAGAAGAGTCTTTATGAAAAGTGTAATTAGATTAAAAAGTAGTTAGAGAAAATCCACCAATATGTTCTCTTCCCTGCCTAGCCTCTGGGGAACAACAGAGATTTTAGGCATGATTATATAGAAGAAAGAAATACACATAGAAATGAATACCATTTAAGGAGCTAGTATGGCAATATAATAAGAGAATTTTTGTGAAGTTTTTCACTTTTCAATCAAGAATTAAGGAAATCCTTTCTAAAATGACTATCCCAAGAAGTATGATTTGACTCCTGAGAATCAAAGCCTTCTCTTCTGTAAACAAAATGGGAAATGAAAGCTGCCGTGTCTGCAGCTCATTTTTCTAAGACCCCTGCCCTCTGTGTTCCAGTTGTCTCTCTCTGTTCCACATCACTGTATCAGACTACGTCAAGGATTTGACTGTCAGAGAGTTCTGGCAAAATGAGGCCAAACAAGTTGTCAACACCAAAATCTTCAGGCACAAAAACAAGTAGTTTTAATTCAGCTTGGAATGAATATTGTAGTTGGCAACAAAAGAAGCAGACTAGAAACTGCATTCTGCCTTCGCTAGAATGTGAAAAAGAAAAGCTCTCTTAGATTACTCGCAACAGATGTTGTATTTGTTAAACGTGTGTATTATGGCCTGTGAGTAGACACGTATTACACTCGAGTAAAGGTCTCCTGGCAAAACAGTTCAATCGTTCTCTTAGGATATATTTCTGCCCAGAGCTCTGCATAGAGCATCTTTGACCTCCTTGTTCCTCAGACTGTAAACAACAGGGTTCAGCAGGGGGGTGATGATGGTATAGGTAACAGAAAGAAGGAGGTCTTTTTCTACTGAGCTTTCTGACTTAGGCTTCAGGTAGGTGATGGAGGCACAGCCATAGTGGACAATGACCACAGTGAGGTGGGAGGCACAGGTGCCAAAGGCCTTCTTCCGGCCCTTGGCTGAGGCAATTTTAAGGATGGAAGAGATGATGAGGACATAGGAGATGCAGATCAGGCCTATAGGCACAAGAATCACAAATGAACTTACACTGTAGTTGATTATCTCATTAATACTTGTATCAACACAAGAGAGCTTCATGACTGGGTAAATGTCACAGAAGAAGTGGTCCACCATCTTGCCACAGAAAGGCAAACTGATCATAGCTGTCACGTGGAGAACTGCCATAAGCAGACCAGTGCCACAGGAGCCACACACTAAGCTGGCACACATTCTTTTGCTCATGATGACAGTATACCTCAGGGGCTTGCAGATGGCTATGTAGCGGTCATAGCCCATTGCTGTGAGCAGGAAACAATTGTTAGTGGCCAAAGTGACAAAAAAGAACATTTGGGTTGCACAGCCTTGCAAGGAGATGGGCTGGTTATGAAAAATGAGGCCAGAAAGCATTCTTGGGACAATGACCAGTGTGTACACTGTCTCTGAAGTAGCCAACATGCTTAAGAAGAAGTACATGGGAGTGTGGAGGTGACGATCTATGCAGGTGACAGTCACAATGATGATGTTGCCAGCCAGAGTTAAAAAGTAGGTGGTTAGGAAGACCACAAAGAGGGTTATTCGATGCTTTCCAAAGCTAGCAAATCCCAAGAAGACAAATTCTGTTACTTCCGTGAAGTTCTTTCTCTGCATTCTGTTACAGCAGTCTGAAAGCAATAAAGGGGATCATCAAGGGAAACTTCTCATCAGCAAGTGAGTTTCAAAACAAGGGGAAATATTGGCTGAACCGAGTGAGCCTGATTCCTCCTTTGCAAGCAGCAAGCTTATGTACACGTCCTTGTACATGATAAAGAAACCCCTTTATGTCTCTTTGGGACTTATACAGCTCAACATTATCCACACTAGAGCAAATTATTTGCTAAAAAAGGAAAAAGACTTCTAAGCGCATGCTCACCTCACAGATACCAGAGCGATGCTGGGAACGGAAACAGGGAAAAAAGCAGAAAGTCACACTCTGTTCCAGCCAACAACATATCCACTATTTAAATCCTCTTCACAAGAAGGAAAATCAGTAAAGAACATGTCAAATAAAACCATAAACATAAGTAGGCGGGGACAAAATGATACAACACTATGAAGTATTCAAAGAAGACAGAATGAAAAACGGTGGCCAGAGTAGGCAATAAGGTCACCCGTGACCTTTCACACCGTGCTTCAGCTGAATTCTGAGGATAAAGAGCTTGATTTCAGAGAAGTAGTACGGACCAGACATGGGGTTATATGCTTCAAGCTGAACAACTACAAAACAACTTCTGCCATGATCTGAAAGGGGTCACCTGAATTCCAACAAAGTTATATTTTTTTGCTGATTCCCGAAGTCCTTCCAAGCAAAGTCTGAAAGAGAATTGCAATTGAGGAAAAAAAAAAAAAAGTGTTTAGTTTCAATGTTTTAGTTCCAACAGAACAGGATTATGACAACTTGAGGTAGTGCAGACAGGGGAGTAAAGGCAGTACAGTTGAACGGAGGACGAAGGAGTCAGTTAACTGGGGCCAAAATGACATCTGGGGAACAATCTGATGCAATTATCAGAGACAGAGTGCACTGTCCCTTTGTTTAAAATGTCTAACCCGTATGCAAAGCATACAGCTCATCCTGTGGTCCTCCACAGTGACCATTTCGTTATTCTCTCTTCAGTTTTAGAACTCCTGAAATACACTTCTACTCTCACCCACCATAAGTCCTTGAAAGTGGATTCCACCACGTTTAGGCCCAGGGAGCCGTTTGCTCAAATGTCACTGAATGATATCCATTGCTAAAGCTGTCAGACTTTGCTTTTTCCTCTTTTTCTCATCTTTCTCTGCTTTATTTGACACTCTTGATTCCTGTCTCGTGGAAACATTCTCTGACTTTAGTTTCCATGACACCACATTATTTTTCTGTCCTCCTAGCATTCATGTAGTTCTCTTCCATGAATCTGCTCCTTCCACTTACACCACGGCAGCATGCACTGTCTTCTAGTCAGTCCTTGGCCCCTGCTTTTTTTTCTGTACTCTCCTTCTCATTTTTTCTTTTATTTCTATGTTAATTTCTCTCAGATCTCTATTTCCATCACCCGTCTTTTCCCCAAATTTCCAACTCACCTCTCTCTTGACTTTTTTATTTGTGTGTCTTGCAATTATAATAAATTATATATTTTTGAATGCAAATATCAACTCTTCTCAACTGTCGTATCTTCCTCAATGATGTCACCATTATCTTAGTCAATCAGTTTCAATATTTTGGAGTCACATCTGCTACAAACCATATCTATTACAAATCTGTCTCCCTTTCTAGATTCAAAATGACACACTTAAATTTAGGGTACCCAACCCTCTAGCCAGGATAGTAAAACATATTCTCATTCAAAAGTGTATATGATTATGCAGAGAATCATGTCAAAACAATTTTGAAAAAAATGCACAAAGCTAAAGGTCTCACCCTACTGCATTTGAAGACCCTAATAATCAAGATAATGTGGTGTCAGTGGAAGGAGACGATGACACAAAATGTAGAGTCCAAAAGAAGAACCACATTTTCATGGGCAACTGATTATTTTTATAAAGTACTAAGGTGTTTTCAACAAATGTAGCTCAGATGAGTAAATTCCCATGTAGGAATAAATAGACCCCAAACTTTACCTCATGATACACACACAAAATTAAAAATAACTAAAAACGAATCATAAACATGTATTAAATTTAAAACTATAAATTATAGAAAAATAAAACATGAAATTCTCTTGAACTTGAAATAAGCAATAAGTTCATACATAGATAACAAAAAGCATAAACCATAAAAGATCAAAATCACACATAGACTGTTATCAAAATTAAAAGCTTCTACTCTTGAAAAGACATTGTCAGCAAAATAAAATGATAAGCCACAGAGTGCAGAAAATATTCACAGTATATATGTCTAAAATTGAATCCAGGGCTGGGGATTTAGCTCCATGGTTAGAGTGCTTTCCTGGCTAGCACAAGGCCCTGAGTTCAATCCCCAGCACCAAAAAATAAAATTGTATCCAGGATATATAAAGAATTCTTGTAACTCAATAATATGACATATTTTTAAATTGGTAAAATATTTGAACAGACATTTAACAAAAGAATAGATGAAAATGATCAACAGTCATATGAAAGGATGCTCAAAATCATTGGCTATTAGAGAAATATAAAATAAAACCACCATAAGATGCTTCTGCACACCCACTTGGTGGCTGAAACTAAAAAGCCTGACACCTCATGTTGGTAATGGGGTAAAAGAGTTGGACAGCTTAAATTTTGCTAGGGGGAATGCAAAGTGCTATAACCAATTTGGCGAACAATGTCACAGCTTTTTAGAAAGTTAAATCTATACTTTCTCCATGACTCAGTAATTTTCCCTAAGTATTTACACAAGAGAAATGAAAACATTGTGTCCACATTGAGATATTTATATATGGATGTTCCTAGCAGCTGTCTTCCTAAAAGCCAAAAACTGCAAACAACCAAATGTCCAAATTACGATGTATTCATATACTGAAACACTGTTCAGCACTAAAAAGAACAGATTACTAATACAAAAAGCAACATAGCTGAATCTTAAGAACATGCTGAATCAAAGAAGTCAGACATAAAAGAATTAATACAGTACTGCCATATTTATGTGAAACTCTGAAAATACAAATTTAATCTGCAGTACTAGAAAAAAATCAATGCTTGCCAGAACTGCTAGGGAACTGACTAGAAAAGAAAATAGGAAAATTATTAGGGTGAAGGAAAACTCTTGGTTGTACTCTTGCTAATACAGGTGTATAAATTTGTCAAAATTCACCAAAATGTATACTTAAAATTTTGGTAAATTTTGTCATAGTATTTATACTTCACTGTATTGCATTGTAGTGTACTATGTCATATCATGCTGTATCAAATTGTATTGTATTGCACTATTTTGGATTATATTTTATCAAAGTTGGTTTTTAATAAATTCTGAATTGGCTGCAAATAAGATTTGCATATCCCTGCAAATCTGTCACTACTACACAGATGAAGCCTTTTCCAAAAAGAAAGAAAGAGAAATGGGTGGGGGGAGACTGAAACAATGAAAGATGAGAAAAGAGATAGGGGTTTTATAGATTACACATATAAGAATATGAAACAGACTGATAAAATGCAGAGTTAGTATAAAAAATGTTTCAGTCATGAAGATTATATACCAAATAAAAGAAAAAAGAAAACAAAAAAGTTTGAAGATGCAAAGAGATGAAGCTGTTACACAAAATATCAATACTTACAAGAAATTATATATCTATTACTTAAATTTGAATGAACTTGTGAAAAAAAGGAAAAGAATTTAAAATCTACAATTTAGGCTGATCTCCTAAAAATGAATATTACATGTAAATAACCCTTGCAAAAAAACAAAACCCTATGGCCTCTTTTCTGAACACCCTGAAACACGAGCCAGTTCCAGGATGCCAGGGATGGATAAAACAATCTCTTTTAAAATCTTTCATTATTACAGCTATCTGAAGAATCTAAAGGAAGAAAAACATTTGATCAGAGTTGAGTGGGGGAAAGAATCTTCTGGGCTATGCTTTGGGAATTTGAGTACAACTGGGATGTTTGTGATGTTTCCCAACCAGAATTCTAGATCCTGACCAGAATGGGTGCAG
>PVJO010028328.1:0-18305 GCA_004026905.1 Hystrix cristata
AACCCACATTATTAATAAGTTGTACTGTATCTCGTTCCTTTCTTGCATACCCTGTTTTATATCATTCCCTTAAAATTTAACGGATTTTACCTTATGTATTGCTAAAACAAATATATTGTTTATTATAATAAGTATATCATTGCTGCATTATATATTATTTGGCTTTGCCTTTTAAAATTTTTAATGTCTATTGGTACATGTTTGCAGTACAGATATTACTTATTTTTTAAAAATAAATTTAAGTTTATTATTTTTTTGGCAACGTTTAGCCCAATATATGTTATAGTTTTTCTTTTCTTTTTTCTTTTCTTTTTTTTTTTTTTTTTGAGACAGGGTCTCGCCATCTAGTTCAGGCTGGCTTTCAACTCACTGTGTACTCCAGGCTGGTTTCAAACTCACTGTCATTCTCCTGCTTCAGCCTCCCAAGTGCTAGAATTACAGGCAGGTGCCACCATGCCTGGCTAGATTTTTTTTTTTAACTTTTAAAAATTTTATTAGTACGTATTTGCAGTACATGCAGTTTACAGGCATTTAGGGAGTAGGTTCATGTATATACTGCAATTTGTTTCTTTTTTTAATCCCCTTCCCTCATCCCTTCCTCCTTCATCACCTAATTGTCTCATCCCAATTTTGATTTTGTTATCTTAGCTCATATTATGGCATATAATGTTTACATGCATTGAGTTTATTAGGTTCCGTACATGATGTATCTTTATTCTACTTCTCTCCCCTTCCCATCTTCCTCACCCCTCGCCCTTGCTCCCTTGCACCACTTCCTGATTGCTAGAGATCCAGCCCCTTGTCTCCTACTATCCATCCTTTATTATTCTCTTGGTTTGTATTTTGCTATCTTTGGTTTTGGCAACACAGTTATTCTAGTTTCCTGAAATGTGAATATAACAGTTTTTTATTCTGGAGGAGTTTATCTTTCATTGATATTATATGGTCTTTGAAAATTTGGTAGAATTTGCCTATAAACTGTTTCTTTGTGGAAAGATACTAAGTGCAACTTCAATTTTTTAAATAAGTAACTGTAGGAATATTTAAGTGTCTTTTATTATATTTTGGTAAACTACATATAATTTTAAATAAATTTTATTGGTACACTTTTGATATATATAATAATCACATTCATCATAGGGAGTTTGTACCTGTACATGATGTATCTTGATTCTTTTTTTTCTCCTTTCTCCTTTCCTCCCTTCAACCCTTCTCCCACACCTCATTTTCAAAAGCTTTGTTTCTATTTTTTCCTTCTATTCTCTTTGTTTTTCCTTTTCCCTTCCTTCCCTCTGCCCTCCCCCCCTCCCTTGTTCCCCTTCCCATTTGCACATTTTCTTCCTACTTCCCAATGTGTATCATGCTTTTTGGTCTTTATTTGCATTTTTGGTTTCTCAAACAAAAGAAACAATGTGATATTTAAACATGTGTGTCCTGTTCATTTCACAATTATGTTCTCAAGGTGCATCCATTTACCTAAAAATGTCTCAAATTTATCCTTCTTTATGGCAGTGTAGTGCTCCATTGTATATAAAAATCACCTTTTCAAAAAAAAATCACCTTTTTTTATCTGTTCATTCATTGAAGGGCATTTGGGCTTTTTCCAAGACTTAGCTATTACAAATTGCTATTTGTAACAGCAGTACTATTACAAATTGTACTGCTCTAAACATGGGTGTGCATATATCCCTGTGGTATGATGCTTTTAACACTTTTGGGAAGATACCAAGAATGGGAACAGCAGGATCAAATGAAATCTCTACTTTTAGTTTGTTGAAGAATCTCTATACTGATTTCCATACTGGTTGTACCGATTTATACTCCCACCAACCGTAGAGGAGGGTTCCTTTCTGCCCACAGCCTTGCCAGCATTTGTTAATGGCTGATTTCTTGATAATGGCCATTCTTTCTGTAGTGAGATGGAATCTCAGAGTTGTTTTGATTTGTATTTCTCAAATGGACAGTGATGTTGAATATTTTTTCATATATTTATTTGCTGTTTGTACTTCTTCATCTGAGAAGTGTCTGTTCATTTTGGATGCCCATTTTTTAATTGGGTCTTTAAATCGGGGGGGTGTCTTACTTTTTTTGAGTTCTTTATATATTCTAGATGTTAGTCCTTTGTCTGAGGAACAGCTGGCAAAATTTTTTCCCATTCTGTGAATTGTCTCTTCACTCTCTTCATGGTTTCTTTTGCTGTGCAAATGCTTTTTTATATGATATGATCCCAATTGTTGGTTCTTTGTAAATTTCCTGTGTGATCAGAGTTTTGTTCATAAAGTCTTTGCCTATAAGAGTTTTACCTGTATCTTCAAGAGTTTTATCTATTTTTCCTTCTTAGTTTTACTGTCTTATCTTCCAGGAGCTTAAGTTTTTTTTTTTTTTTCAGGAGCTTAAGTTTTTCTGTTTTAATATTTAGATCTTTGATCCATTTCAGTTTGAGTTTAGTACATGGTGAAAGGGGTCTAGGTTTAATCTTTGGAATGTTGAAAGCCAGTTTTCCCAGCATCATTTATTAAACAGACAATCTTTCTTCCAGTGAGGATGTTTGGCCTCTTTGTAACTGATAAGGTAGCTGAGTGTGTTTGGAGTTGTTTCTGAATCTTCTACTATGTACCATTGATCCTTGTGTCTGTTTTGTTTTGCTTTGTTTTTTTGCCAGTACCATGCTGTTTTTATCACTGTAGCTTCATAGTATAATTTCAGGTCAGGTACTGTGATGCCCTTAGCCTTGCCTTTGTTACCCAGAATTGCTTTTTCTATTTTAGGTCTTTACTGGTTCCATATGAGTTTTAGGATTTTCTCTAGTTCTGTGAGGTATGCTGTTGGTGTTTTGATCCAGATTGCATTAAATCTGTTTGACAGTATAGCCATTTTCATTATATTGGTTCTGCCTATCCAAGACCAGGGGATATCTTTCCATTTTCTGATATCCTCTTCAATTTCCTTTTTCAGAGTACTGTAGTTTTCTGTGTAAAAGTCTTTTACTTCCTTTGTTAGATTGATTCCTAAGTATGTCATTTTTCTTGATGTTGTTATGAAGGGTGTTGTTTTTTTTAAATTTTTTTCTGAGTGAGTCTGTTATTTCTGTACAGGAATGCTGCTGATTTTTGAGTGTTGACTTTGTATCCAGCTACACTGCTGAATTCGTTTAAGTCTAGGAGTCTTTTGGGTGGAATTTTGGGGGTCTTCTATTAGGGTATCATGTCATCTGCAAATAATGATAATTTAACTTCTTGTCTTGTCCTTATTTCTTTTATTTGTTTCTCTCCTCTTATTGCTCTGGCTAATGTTTTCCTGATCTATATTGAACAGGAGGAGATATATTTTCAGAATCTGTTTTATCTAAATTTTCAAATTTATTGGCATGAAGCTACTGCTAATTACATCTTTTGTTTTTTAATTATATATATTTTTTATCTGCACTCTACTTTCTTCTTTCATATCATTTATTATTCAATTTCACTAGAGTTTTTCCCACTTTCTCAGTCTTTTCAAAGAACCAGCATTTGCCTTTAATATTTCTTATTTTTGTTTCTACTTCCTTGATTTTGCATATGCATATATATGTATGTATATATTCTTCTAGTTTACTTGTCTTTATTTTGTAATCTTTTTTCTAAGTTTGTAAGTTTGACTCTAAACTAATAACTTTTCAAATCATATTTTCTTTCCTAATTTGAGTAGTGAAAGCTATAAATTTCCCTGAAAGCATTACTTTCATTATGTCTTAAAAGTCCTTATGTGTAATGTTTTCATCATTACATTCTAAATATTTTAATTTTCTGTTGGGATGTTTCTGGACATGAATCAGAATTATTTAGAAGATTGTTTTTTACTTTCCAAATACATAGGAACTCTTTATTTTGTATTGCCTTCAATTTACCATAATTGTTTTGTGGTTAGGTTACAGAATTGTATACTACCCATTCTTTGAAATATTTGAAGAATTGTTTTGGGACCTAAATCCTAAACTGTTGTGTAAATGTTTTATATGTACATAAAAAAATATGTACTTTAATTCTGGATGCACAATATGTCTGTTAAGATTGTTGTTTAAACCTATTTCTAACTTACCCTGTGGTTCGGTCAATTTTAACTTTATATATTTTGAGATCATTTTGTTATGTATGTAAATGTTTTAAATAGATGTATCTTCCTGGTGATCTGAACCTTCTACCATTATGTTTTGGCCATCTCTATCACTAAATAATGATTCTTATTCTTAGTCTATTTTTCTATTTTTTTAATAGATTAAAATTTATTATTAAAATTTATCCAGAATTACACAAACTTACAGGCCATTACATAAGCTTACAGACCACAATAAATTGTACCTTTTGCTTATGACAACAAGCAATGTAAACAACCACCTACATACAGCAGTAAGTCACAACTGTATAAAGTTACTATAGTACCCAGTGTACGTGTCACTGATTTAAATTTGGGTTATTAGGTTCTTACTTTTAAGATATCATTATTCCTCTGGATTCCCATTCCCCTCCCCCTTTGCCCTGTTCTTGTTCCCCTGAACCCTTTGTCTGTTAGCTTATATCTAACACTTTGTCTTTTTGTATCCGCTGTTTACCCTTTTCTTTTGTTTGTATTTTACCTCACTAAATGAGGGATACCATTCGGTATTCCAGCTTGCGAGCCTGGTTTATTTCACTCAACATTATTTTTTCCAGATCCATCCATTTTCCTACAAATGACTCTAGTTTGTCATTCTTTATAGCTGAATGGTATTCCACTGTATATAGGTACCGCATTTTGTTTATCCAGCTATCCATTGATGGGTATACAGGTTGCTTCTATAAATTAGCTATTACAAATTGCACTGCTATAAACATTGTTGTGCAAGTATCTCTGTAGTATGATGTCTCTAGCTCTTCAGGAAAGATACGTAGTAGGGGAATGGCTGGGTCATATGGGATTTCTACATTCAGACTCTTGAAAAATCTCCATACTGATTTCCATAATGGTTGTACTAGTTTGCATTCCCACCAACAGTGTAGGAGGGTTCCCTTTTCACCACAGCTCTGCCAGCATTTGTTATTGTTTGCTTAGTCTATTTTCTGATATGAATATGGTGACATTAGCTTTCTTTTGATTAATAGTTGTCTCATGTGTCTTTTTTCTATGCCTTTTAACATTACTAGGGCTTTATATATCTTACAAAGTATGACTTATTTATTTTTCAAACTTACCATTTTTTACAAATTTAGCAATTATTTTGATTATTAATGTGTGTGATATAGGTGTACTCTATTTTCCTACTGTTTTACTTTGTTTCTGTTCACTTCTAATATTTGTAGATGGTTTATTCACAGCTGTGCTTTATTCTCAGGAGTATATATTTGCAATTCTTGGGGATCTAAGTCTGTTGTTTGTTTTTCAAAGTTCCTTTCATACTTTCCTACTTTCTTGTATACTTTGTATTTTTGTGTGTTTTGGATTGTATGGGATTTAATCAGTGGAGCCCCGCAGGACTAACTTGAATGAAGTCTTTCTCTAGAAAGGTTTGCTCCTGCCTCAGCTGGTTACTAGGTTATAACACATTGAAGGGTCACATTAGCCTTTTCTGAGAGTTTTGTTTAAGGACAGGAGTCTGGGAATCAGACCGTCATCCTATTGTTATTTCAAGGATCCAAGTCTCCTTAACCTTTGATCCATTACACCCCTGCTCCTTCTGCTGCCTATGGATCCAGGCCAGCTTCCTATTTCTCTCACTCTGTCTCTCACTGCTCCTGTGCAGACTGAACTTCTTTATTTTACTGATCCCACTGACATGGACTTCTGCTCTGGCTGCAGGCCTCTAAAGCCAGGCTCTGACTGCCTAGTAATAAAGGCCACTCTCTCTCCTTTTTCTTTTTGCCTTTGATGGTGGTCGTGGTGTCTCTGGAGATGGCTCCTGCTGATTAAGGCCAGCAGTGCCTCAACAGATGTGTATGTGTGGAGCTGGGCAGGACAGATAGAGTTGCTCCGAGTCTCAGTGACCCATTCCATGGGAAGCTGAAGACCTTCATGTAGATTTTTTTTTTTAATGATTAGAGACAAAATTTCCCATAGTACATTCTATGGATACTTATTTTTCAGGGTATTAACAAGTTCTGTACTAAAAAAGGAGTTTCATGGTTAATTTTAGAACTTTCAGTTAAAATAGTTTTCTTCAAATCTTCTCAGAGCCTTTAATATACTAACAGTCATCATAAATATTCAGAAATAGTATACAGATGCTGATGCTCAGAATGCACAATGTCTCTCAATTCCATCCTTTTTATAAAGCATCTTTGGAATTAATATCCCAGTGAATATACTGGGAAAACTGGTTTAGAGTGACTACTATGTTGAGAAATATCAGCAAATAGAAAAATACTGTTTTTCATCTTGGGAATTTCTTTCTTTTCTCTTTGGTAGGAGCACTGGAAAATATAAAACATCCATATTTGGTTCTTTGTTCAAACATGTATACTATATGACCAGAAATAGTGGAAATCCCTTAAGAGAATTAATGCTTTGTGTTTTGCTCAGCACATAATGTGGCTGCTTTGCTCCTTTTAAGAGTAGTTCATTGTTGTCTTGAGGATCTTCTCCGGAGACTGGATCCTGAAGGACCACTTGGGAAGCATCTCTGGATTGTCCCAGACCAATTCTATGTAGTCTAGGTAATGCTGACGACCTAGTCCCTTAGGTGACAAACTAACAGTTCACTGTTGTGGTTTTCTTTCAGATATTTTCTACAAAGTGGAAATGCCTTCTCAATACTGCTTGGCCTTGCTGGAACTAAATGGAATTGGCTTTAGCACAGCAGAGTGTGAAAGCCAGAAACACATCATGCAAGCCAAACTGGAAGCAATCGAGATGTGGGCCTATCAACTAGCCGGCCACAGTTTTTCCTTCACCAGTGCAGATGACATTGCTGAGGTAGTACTGTGGAGATAGGAGAGTTCGACAATAATTTTTTGAGTTAAAATGATGTGTGTGTATTTCCTACATGTGTTTTACCTACACTAAAAATGAGTAAAGTAAAAATTAGCTAGAATGGGAATAGAGTATTCTAGCAGCTAATTAATAAGTTATATCTGTATTTATGAGACAGGAAGGTAGAAAAGAAGACTTCTAAAGTATATGCTCTGGGAAAAAATTTGCCTGGGTCAGTGGAGGGACTCACTACACAAGGTATGATTGAAAAATACAGTGAATATTAAATTTAAAAAAATTTTATTAAATTTTTTTAAATTTATAAAAGACACATTCCCATTAATCTCCCTCAAAATAATCCCTCTCACTTTAAACACACTTATCCCTTCATTCTGGTCACTTTCTTTCTTTCCTTTTTCTTTTCTCTCTCTCTTTTTTTTTTTTTTTTGGTTTTTTTGAGACAGGGTCTCTCTATGTAGTTCGGGCTGGCCTTGAGCTCACTGTGTAGCCCAGGCTGGCCTCAAACTCATGGCAGTCCTCCTGCCTCTGCCTTCTGAGTGCTGGGATTACAGGCATGCACCCCCACGCCCGGCTTCTTGCCATTTTCTGAAGCAGCAATGGAAGTTCTCTTTTGTGTTTTTAGTTGTACTTTTGTAGCTCCTTCAATTCAAAATGTTTATCTTTCACGGTCATTTTGACTTTGGGGAAGAGCTAGAAGTCACACAGTACCAGATCAGTGAATAAGGAGAATGAGAACACTGTATAATGTTTTTTGTGAACCTGCCTTTCTGATGTATGGCATTTAGCAGCAGCATTCACCATATTTGTTATTACACCATGTAAGATACAGAGGACTTCTAGAACTTGTTGTAAACAGTCCTAAGGGAAGTTTATAGCTGTGAATACCCATGTCAAAAAAACAGAGTAAGCACAAATAAATCACCCAATGATACACCTCATGGATTTAGCAAAGCAAGAATAATCCAACTCCAAAGCCAGTACAAGGATAAAATTATAAAGATCAGAGTAGAGGGGTTGGGGATTTAGCTCAGTGGTAGAGTGCTTGCATAGCAGGCACAGGGTCCTAAGTTTGATCTCCAGCACCCCTCAAAAAATGATAAGAGTAGAAATTAACGAAATTGAAACTAAAAAAAAAAATACAAAGAATCACAGAGCCAGTTCTTTGAAAGAATAAACAAAAGAGACAAGCTCTTGGCTAATCTTACAAAAAGAAGGAAAGAAAATAACCATATCAATTAAAAATGAAAAAGATAAAATCACAATGGACAGTGCTGAAATCCAGAAGATTATTAGTGGTAACTACCTCAAAAACCTGTATTCCAATAAACTGCAGAATCTAGAAGAAATGAACAGATTCCTATGTACATAGGAATTATTAAAACTGAACCAAGAAGATTAAAAAAGCACTCATTCAGTAATGCGAAATGAAATTGTAGCAGTAATAAAAAAGCCAGCCAATTGAGAGAAACCCAGGAGTCGGTGGATCCACTGCAGAATTCTACAAGAACTTCAGGGAAGATATAATGCCAGTACTCCTGAAAGTCTTTAATTAAATTGAAGGGGAAGAAGTACTGCCAGACTCATTCCTGGAAGCTACATTACCTTGATTGCAAACCAGATAAAGATTCAACCGAAAAAGAAAACTACAAGCCAATGTCTTTAATGAACATAGATGCAAAAATCCTCAGCAAGATCCTGGCAAACAGAATGCAACAAATCATCTAAAAGATCATACATCATGATGAGCAGGCTTCATCCTAGATACTCTAGGATGGTTGAGCATATGCACAATAAATGCAACACATCACATAAACAGGCAAGAGCAAAGATCACATACATGATCATCTCAATAGACACAGAAAAAGTCTTTGACCAAATTCAACATCAGTTCATGCTAAAAAAAGGAACTTGAGTAGGAGTAGGACCTTATCTCAATCCGTTAAAAGCCATTTGTGACAAACCTCCTGGCAACATCATATTAAATGGAGAAAAACTGAAAGCTTTTCCTCTAAAATCAGGAACAAGACAAAGATGTGCACTGTCACCACTCCTGTTCAATACAGTACTCGAAACTTTAGTCAGAGCAATCAAACAAGACAAAGAAGTAATAGGAAAACATAGAGGAAAGGAAGAAGTTGAACTATCCTTATATCCACATGACATGATCTTCTATTAGAAGGCCTGAAAAATTCCACCAGAGGCCTCCTAGAACTAATGAGCAAATTCCACAGGGTATTAGGACACAAAACCAACACGATAGCATTCCTGTACACCAATAATGAGCCCACTGAGAAATCAGGAAAACAGACCACTCAGAACAGCATCAAGAAAAATTACTTAGGAGCTAACGAAAGAAGTGAAAGACCTCTGTCAGGAAAAGTACAGTACTCTGGAAAAGGAGCTCGAAGAGGACATCAGAACATGTTCCCCAGTAGGCAGAACCAGTATTCTCAACATGACCATGCAAGCCAAACTGATATTTAGTGCAATCCCTATCAAACACAAGCAGCGTTCCTCACAGAACAAGAGACAACAATCCTAAAATTAATATAAAACCAGAAGAGACCCAGGATAGCAAAAGCAGTCATGGTTGTAACTAGAGCAAGAGGAGGCATCACAGTCCTGTATTTTAAATTATATCACAAAGCTACAATGATAAAATAGATGTGTACCAAAGGAATAGAGTAGAGGATGCAGAAACAACCCTAGATACTTCAGCTATCTGATTTCTGACAAAGGGGACAGAAACATACATTGGAGGAAAGACAGCCTCTTTAACAAATGGTGCTGGGAAAACTGGCTGTACATATGCAGAAGATCGAAACTAGACCCACATCTCTCACCATACACTTAAAAAAAAAAAAGGATGAAAGACCTAGATATTATAACAGAAATACTTTTAATCTGCTAAAAGATAAATAGGTCAAACTCTTGAAGACATAGGCTAGGACTTTCTGAGAAGATTCCTATTTGCACAAAAACTTACATCAAGAATCAATAAATAGGATCAAAAGCCTTCTGCACAGCAAAGCAAATAATGAACAGAGTGAAGAGACAATTTACAGAATGAGAAATTTCTACTACTAGCTCTTCATTTGGCAGACTACTAATAACTAGAATATAAAAAGAACTAAAAAAAATTTGACCTCCCCCCAAAATATAAAGGACCCAATCAAGAAACAGACAAGTGAAACGAATAGACATTTTTTGGAAGAAGTACAAATGGCCAATAAATAGATGAAAAAATGTTGAGCACCTTTGGCTATTAGAGAAATACAAATTAAAACAACTCTGAGGTTTTTTTTTTTACATAAGAAACAATTATCAAGAAATGAAATAATAACAAATGCTGGTGAGGCTGTAGGGAAAATGAACCCTTCTACATTGTTGGTGGGAATGTGGTGATTCCTCAAAAAAGCAGAAATAGAAATTCCTTTCAACCCTGCTATCCCTCTTCTAGGCATCTTCCTGAAAGAGTAAAAGACATATTACAGTGATACATGCATACTTATGTTTATAGCAGTACAACTAATAATAGCAAAATCTTGGAAGCAGCTGATATGTTTGTAAACAGATGACTGGATAAAGAAAATGTGGTATGTATACACAATGGAGTAATACTCTGCCACAAAGGACACATTTGATTCATTTGTAGGAAAATAGATCCACCTTGATACCGTAATTTTAAGTGAAATAATTTTGATACATAATTTTAAATATTGCACAGTTTCTCTTACATGAGAAACCCAAAGTATCAATAATTTAAAGAGCAAAATAAAAGATGGCCAATAGGAACCAGGGATATAGATCTTTTGCAGTAGGGAAGAGCACTAAGAGATGGAGGAATGGGAGTAGAAGGGAAAGTAAAAAGAATTAGGATGTGTTATGTACATTTACCAACTTCCCATGATGAACGTAATCATGTACTGCAAAGATGAATGAAAAATTTTTTTAAGAAAGATAGAAGGAGAAATGGGTGCATTGGAATAAAGAGGTAGTATTTTGAGGGGCATTAATGGCAATTTTTCTTTTACTGTAATAGTTTTTATGCTTAAACATTCACCATACATTGATAGCTCATCTGTTTGTTGAACGAATAGTTGGTAGTTGTAGTCCCATGATGAGGTGGTTGTGCCTCCATAGTTAGTCCTTTCATAAACCATCGCTTCCTGGCCCCAACCCGCATCTTTGTTCAGGCCAGGAAATTGGATGTTTTTCTGAGATGCAAACAAACAAAAATGAATTTGACTCCTTTTTTAAGTGTAGTGTTTTCTCACCCGTGTAGACTTCGTCACACTACACCCTCATCTTATTTTTGCTGATTGGCGTTCTATCTAGTCTCCTCTAGACCACACTGTCCTGCAGAGAGGGCGGGTCGTGTTAGAGGGGTAGCAGCCCGCTTGCGGCCTCCGTGCTCCTTGTCTTCTGGATGCTTCTGCGCCTTGGCCACCGGAGGGATCGTGGTGTTCAGAGCCAGACTCTGGCTTTGGTCCTGCCTCCTCCACTCAGGGGCCAGGGCTGTGACTTGGAGCCAGTGCAATAATACTTTTTGACCTAGTTTCTTCATCAGTAAAGTGAGGTTTATGACAGGAGTAGCTCATGGAGTTGAGGTCTGAATGATAAATGTAAACTACATAGAATAGAGACTATCACTTAGTAAGTCCTCAGTACATATTATAAATGCTTGTAAAAAGGCCTGTTTTTAAACTATAGTTCATTTTTTATTGAAAACAGTGAAACTCGTTTCCTTTAATCATGTGGTATATTGATGAAGGTGTTTGTGGCTGATTTTTTTTTTTTTTTTGAGACAGGGTCACACTGTGTAACTCAGGCTGGCCTCAAATTTGAGACAGTCTTCCTGCCTCAGCCTCCCAAGTGCGGGATTACAGGCATGTGCCACCATGCTTGGCACATGTACGTGTTCTCTTTTGAAATTTTTTTAGCCTAGAACTTTTCACATGAATACTTAGCTGATTGCACATAGGAAAGTTATAAAAAACATAGAATCTCTGGGTTTCAGAACAAGCAAGATTGGAGCAAACACTGGAATTTGTGTCCTTGTGATTCAGTGACTCACAGGCCAGACTAAACTCCAGGCTGCAGTAGGTGGCTTTTGGTGTTATCGTCTCCTTGTTAGGTCTTCATATTAAAATGAAAGTTACCTGGAGAGGTATGTATGAACTTCTCACAAATTAATTCTGAAGAAAACTTGTTCTTTAAAAAAATAAAAACTTCATATTGAAATTACCTCTCCAGGTGAGTGCTTACCTGCGACTCTCTAACCTTCCCTATAGCCATGCTGGATTGGCTACTTCCTCCTAACATCTTGCGCCTCGGGACTTGTAAGTCCAGCATTGTGGCAGGGGAACTCAGTAGCTCTCAGACCCTTTCTTAGGGTGTTGTCTGCTTAGTGTTCACAGAGGGGATACACATGCTTCTGGGATGGCCTTCGATGGGTGTTAAATGTTTGAACAACCATGCTGGTTGTCACTTCAGGAGGCACCGAGGAGGCCACACAGTCCCGCGAGTACCCTCGAGGGTCAGTGTCAGTAGTCTTCATTGCCAGTTGCTCAGCACAGCGTTTACAGACTCGTGTTCTTAGTGCAAAGCTGTGTTCATGTTATCTAGCTGTGCCCAGGACAGGGTGGGGATGGCTTACCTGACACTTCCGTTTTCATTGCCATCATTCATTAAGAGTGATAATTTCAAATTGACCAAAGAAATATTCTTCCATCCCATGTGAAACTGCAGAGATTGTTTTCTCAAATAACTTTTAAAAAATATTTTCTACATGACAGTACTTTCAATTGCTTTGATTCTTGACTAAAGAAGCATTCATTTCTTGTAGGTTCTGTTTTTGGAATTGAAGTTGCCACCAGATGGAGAGATGAAGATTCAAGGCAGCAAGAAAACCTTGGGTTCCACCAGAAGAGGGACTGACCGGGGGGCACGCAGGCAGAGGCTGGGGAGACAATTCAGCACTAGCAAGGTGCATTGTGGGGCAGTTACAGGGCAGAATCTTAAGTATGTTTAGCATTTTAATGTCTCAAAAGAATGCTAATGAAATCAAGATTTAATGTAGCCCACCACTTTAACTTATTCACGTACAAGCAGACAAATTGGTTTGTAGTTCAGTAGCTCCCAGAACCTGGATGTGGAAAATCAAGACCATAATCTGAATCAGCAATTGTGTTTTTATTATCAGTAAAACAGTGTAAAGTCTTATGAATTCACACCTACAGACATTATTCAGTGATTGCTATCTACTGCTCTTGGTCTTCCAGTATCACAGTTTGTATGGTTATGGAGAATGGTATAGAGAAAAGAATAATTTTTTTTCAGTTCCAGAGGAAAATAATAAGTTTTCCATTAATTTACTGACTCTAATCTGCTATTTTCAAAGGAAATTTGCTAGTAATCCATGGAAACAGTGTGAATTAGTTGGAAAGAAGACAGAAAGAGCTTAATTTCCCATTTTCATTGAAATTTCAGTAGAAAAATAAGGAAAGAAAATGTAGCCACAACAACTACGGAGTGCTGTCTAAGCTGCCATTCTGTAGAATTTTGACCCTTAACCCGTAACTTGTCTTCCCTTGGAAAGTGTCCCCGCCCTGTCCCCTGGCTCAGCTTTTCCTTAGTTTCTCTGGTTCTTCCACCCCCAAGTTCCTATTCCTTAATGCTTCCTTAAGAGTCCACGGCTCAGAAACATGAAGCGTCTAAAAATAAGCGTCTCCTGGTTTCCTCAATATGGAACCATGTGAGTGTCAGGGTAAGAAGGAAGACAGCTGAGGTACTTGTCATGAAAAGAGTGGAGGAGGAAATGGGCAAAGAAAAGAGATGTAAATTCTCGGCAGTGCAGGAGACGGTTACTTCTCAGTGATGTGTCACTGATTTGAGAAAAGTGGCTGTGAATTGATAGTACTCGGCATCATCACATTACATTTCACAAACCTCACTGATCTTGGTTTTATGGTGATTTCTAAAAAGCCTAAACAGTGGTTTTGATTTGTGGGTATAGCAATTATCAAATTTAATTTTGAGACTGTGTTTTTTACTTAAAAGATTCTAGTTTGCTACAGAATTTGGACAAGAGTCCAATCTTACCTTATTATCTTTCTTTGACAGGATGTTCTAAATAAATTAAAAGCGCTGCATCCTTTACCAGGCTTGATACTGGAGTGGAGAAGAATCACAAATGCTGTTACCAAGGTGGTCTTTCCCCTGCAGCAGAAAAGGCGTCTGAATCCTTTCCTTAGAATGGAAAGAATCTATCCAGTGTCACAGTCGCACACGGCTACAGGTGAGGAGGAGTTCAGTATGAATAATGCTCAATTTTGAAAGGAAAGATTTTCATATGTAACATTTGTGTATGATGGCTAAGGAATCAAGGACTGACTGTTGAGTTCAGTGAAGTTCCGTAACAGTTATAAAATTCCTAATTATACCCAAAGCATAGCTGGAAGCCGGGTAGATATAGAGACGCGTTTTAGTCAGATGCAGTTCCTATTTTCAAGTGCTTGTACAGAATAACTGGATGCCTGAGACAGCATTTTGCATGAGAATATACATAAGAATTCATTATTTGAGTCCACGATGTTACCCAACTTCAGTTCCAGGCTTTCCTGAACCTCTTAGCTTCTCTCCCAGTTGGATCTCAGAAGGCCTCGGGGGCGTGTGTATGATGAGTGTCTTGTTTTACCCAAGCAGGAAAGAAAGCTCTGGGGTGCCTCACGGCCCTCTTGGGACAGATATGAGTGTGCAAAGGTGAGGAAAACAGCCAGTGTATACAGCGTGAAATACATGCCACTTATGGTGTGCGGTGGAGGAAGACAGTTCTGCCTTATTCATAGAGGAGGCAGTGTGGGTTCGTGGTATAGAGTGTGGGCTTTGAGGTCAAGAATCAAGATTTGAATGCTGGCACTGTGAAATGTAGACAAAACGTAACTCCAGTGCCTGAGTTTTGTCCTGTATAAAAGCAGACAGTCCTGCTTCACTGGATCATTCTGAGGGCTGAGTAGGTCAGTGTGTGCTGAGTGAATAGATCCTAGAAAGTGCTTGTATCACATGCTGTGTTATTTTTGTCACATTTTTTTCTGATGCAATCAAATGTTTTAAAATGTACAATCTTTGTTTTTTGTGGGGGGGGGGTTGAGACAGAGTCTCACTACATAGTTCAAGCTCGGTTTGTACTTGCTGTGTAGCCAGGCTGGCCTCAGATTTACAGTGATCCTGCTGCCTCAGCCTCCCAAGTGCTGGGATTGCAGGCATGTGCCACTACACCCAGTTTAAAATATAAAATTTTATATAAAACAAAATAAAAATAATCACTAAGCTTCACGTGGTGGTACATGCCTGGAATCCTAGCACTCTGGGAGGCTGAAGCAGGTTTGATCGCAAATTCAAGATCAACCTGGGCAATTTAGCAAAAACTTGTCTGAAAATAAAAAATAAAAAATGGGCTGGAAATGTAGCTCAGTAGAAAGTCCCTAGGTTCAATTCCGAGTACAGAAAAAAATGAAAATAGAAACAAAATCTCTAATCCTACCTGTAGCACTTATAAATTTAAAAATTTTTATTTTTATTAATATGTATTAATTGTACATATTGAAGGGTTTTGGTGTGCTATTGAAAGCGTGATGCGTGCATTAAACAAATACAGCTTCCTTTTATCCACCCAATCTTGAATAACCACTATTTTTTGTTCATTTTTTTGTGGTGCTTGGGGGATTGAACCCAGGGACTTGTGCATACTAGGCAAGTGCTCTCCCACTGAGCCATGTCCCCAGTCTAGCTTACTGTTCTAAGTTCTGCTTTTCTTTTAAATTTTTTTTTTTTAAACTTCCACACAGGAGAAAAAGCAAGTGGTCTTGTCTTTCTGTGTCTGACTAATTTCCCTGCACAGATCCGTCAGTTGCCTTGTTATTAAGAGTGGAGGCAGTGTGTGGAGCGGCTCTTTGTCTGCCTGCTTTATGCCTCGTTCTAGACAACTTTCCCTCCCCCATTTCTGTCCCCATTTCACTAAGCGGTTGGTGCTTCCTAGCCATGTGTTTCCCTGTTGGTGTTAAGCTTCACTTTGGAATATCTGCTAAGACTTTAAATTTGTGTAAAATACTTTGTGGTAAACCAAAATCAGCCAGAGTTTTCAAAGGTGTTACATTCATTTGTTGCTTAGGGGACCACCAATTCTACTTTTATTATTTATTTTAAAAATATACTATTTAAAGAGTTTAATAATGTTTTATAATTTTTATAATAATATAATCTTTTAATAATATTTTAGATGAGCTTTCTAAGTGTGGCAAAGCTGAGAATTTGATTATAATTATTAGAATTCATTTCCATTAAGCTATATTCAGGCTTTGTAATTTATTTTTACCAACTTTTTTAAAGAGATGGTACGTTTTTAAAAAAAATTTTATTTTTATTAGTACATGTTTGCAATACATGATTATGTTCATCCTGGGGAGCTGGTGCATGTACATACCACAGCTTAATTCTTTTTATGTCCCCTTTTTTCTCTCCCCTCTTCTATCTCTTGATCCCCTTCCCATTTTACCATCCTTTTTTGTCTGCCAGTGTCCCCTCATTAACTCAATGCAAGGCCAAGGCATGGTGCTGGGTATTTCGTGTTGTTGCAGAAAAGGTGTTGAGGTAGAAAGAGCCTCAGATGCCTTCCTCTGCTATTTGTTAGCTTTGAACATTGATCAGGCCATTTGATGATAACAGATTAAAAGTTACCATTGAGTACTTACGATGTGCTAAAAGCTAAATAAGGACATAAAATCAGGAGTTTATTCAGAAAAACACTGTCCAAGGAACTTAAGATGTATGATTCATCAGAACAAGATGAAATCACATGTAACACCCCCTAGAGTGTGGTTATGGTTAAGAGTGCATCACGAAACACAGGATTTTAGTGTTGTGACGTATATTATAAAAACAGCAGCAACAAAATTAATGACCCAGATTTGTTTTTCAGAATACTTAACACACTTTGAGTGAAAAATAAATGTGAAATACTTTGAACAGTGGTGGTGGTTGGGGTGGCTTTCTATTTACTAGAAAATTCACCAACCACCTGATTGTAGTCTCTGGCCACACCGATAATATTATTGATTCTCTTTGGTGGTAACGCCGATGAAAACACCCAGCCAGTCGCTGCCTCTCCCTGCCCCTCCTTCCGCCACATTAGCGAGCTTCGCTGGTCCCAGCTGTCCTCGTCAGCATCCGGCTGACCACCTGCCCCAGATGCCGCTCCCTGTCTTGTGACCCCGGCTTTGCAGGCTCCAACAGTCACCCCCACAAGGCCCAGTTGATTCTTCTTACTCATTTCTGTCAGTGCTCACACATTGTAGTGCTGACATCTGCTACTGAGTCTAGCGCAGGAATAATTTAAGGTACCAGCTTGCTTCTTATGGGATTGTTTTCTAGAGAGCTACGTAGATGTAGAACATAGCTAGCTGGTTCATTTATTTTGGGATGGTCTTGCACTTACTTTATTATTTGACAGGGAACGTGTTGAACTAAAATTTAGTTTAGCATTGATAGAATATTTTTAAAGCTAATTCAGAAATAGAAATGATGTTAAAAGAAATGTTTTTTTCTAATTGTATGTATTTTGCTTGGTTTTAGGACGAATAACCTTTACAGAACCAAATATCCAGAATGTGCCAAGAGATTTTGAAATCCAAATGCCGATCCTTGTGGAGGAGAGCCCGCCTTCCCAAGCCCTCCGGGGAGGCCTGCTTCCCATGGGCAGGTGGGTCTGCTTCTCTGTCTGGGTGTTCGTAAAGTTCTGACAATATGAATGGCATGGACGTAGCCTGTTACACAAAATAATGATGTGAGTTTAATTTCACGTTCCAGACACACCCATTGCTGTTCCAGGCACCATGCATTTCAAGTCCTGAGTCTGTCTGTAAGGAAGCTAGTGGATATTGAAAGGCTGAAACCCTAGGCTGCCAATCAAATCAGCCAGCTCTGTAGGCTCATAAGTCATGAAGGCGTGGGGTTCCTGCCCTCCTGCACACACATGACAGGAAGAGATAGCACGGAGAATCCATATGGGGTCTGGCCAAAGCGCTTTGTTGAGTTACATGGCGGTGAGTTGCCTCAGAAGCAGAGTGTGGGACAGCCAACTACAGACATGTCTTAATGTTTGAATAGTTGCTAAAAGAGGTCTAGTATCTTTATTACTCTTTTTTTTAATTGAACCAAGATTTATTGGTACATTTTAGATATACATAACGATCACATTCATCATAGTTAATTTGTACCTGTACATGATATATCTTGGTTTTTTCCCCTGCCCCACCCCTCCTTTCAGCACCTCTTCCCCTCCTTATTTACAACAGATTTAATTA
>PVJO010028329.1:0-18193 GCA_004026905.1 Hystrix cristata
TTTATCCCCCTTTTCCCTATCTAGTTCTCTCTTTTGAATACAATAACTATTCTACCCCTTTGTCCTTATTTACACTTATGGTTTCTCATATCAGAGAAACAATTCGATGTGTACTAATAAGTGATTTATTTCACTTAATAGTATGTTCTCCAGGAACATCCATTTATATACAAATGACTCTAGTTTATCCTTTTTTATGGCGGTGTAGTACTCCATTGTGTAGAAAAACCACATCTTTTTTTTTAGCCATTCATCAGTTGTTGGGCATTTTCCATTGGCAAATTGAATTGCTACAATAAGCACTTACTAAAATCTTAGATCAAACCGTAATTTCAAGCCAAAAAATATATTTCTCTTCAGGAAGTATTCACTCATCTTAATTTTGCAGATGGTTATGATTAGAAAAAAAAATTTGTGGCAGGTGTTAGAAGTGTATATTGCATTACCATTTGTGTCTGGCTTTTGAGTTTTAAGTCAAAGACAGTTTTAAGAATTTCAGAGTCTTATTGCCAAGTGTGGTGGTGCACACTAGTGATCCCAGCACTCAGGAGGATGAGGTAGGAGAATTGCCAGCCTGGGCTATATAAAGTTCGTGTAACTGTAATAGTAAGTTTCAGGCTTCTGTCTGTAATTTGTAGACTGTACTGAAGTCCAATTGTAAGTTTCAATGCAACATGCCAATATGAGAGTCTACAGTATCACAATAACTTCAATACTTGTTAAGTAAAATAAAATATATAAGGTATGATGAAAAATACAGTGAATGTTTAAATTAATTCTAGTAAATGATACATTACCTTTAATCTCCCTCAAAATATTCCCCCTAGCTTCAAACACACTTATTTCATCATTCTTGCCACTTTCTGGAGCAGTTCTGGAATTCTTTTTCCAGTCTTTAGTTGTAATATCACAGCTGCCTTGATGTACTGAATGGACTCAAAACGTTTATCTTCCATGATCATTTTGACTTTGGGGAAGAGCCAGAAGGTGCACAGTACCGTATCTGGTAAATAAGGTGGATAAGGACACACCCTAATGCTTTTATGAGCCTGCCTTTCTGTTGGATGGCGCTCAGCAGCAACATTCACTGTATTTTTGATCACATCTCATAAAGAATCTCGTGAAAGACTTCAGAGCTGCTTCAGAAAAAGGTAAAACAATGGGATAAGTATGTTCAAAGCAAGAGAATTCTGAGATACACTAATGGCAGTATGTCTTACTATAATATAGCTTTTAAATTTTAAATATTCACCATGGTTGTTGTATGAAGAAATGCGACATTGTTACAAAATTAATAGATGCATGGAAGTCTCTGAAGTACTTTGTAAGTCACTTAAAGTTACAGATTTTTGCAGTAGTTGGTTTTAGTCAGAATTCCATTTTGACCTTTTATAACAAAGGATTACTTGTATATTTGGGGCGCAGGTGTTGCAGTGCTAGGGATTGAGCTCAGGGCTTCACAGAGGCAAGCACTCTACTACTGAGCTAGATCCCTAGCCCTACTTGAAATTCTAAAATTCTTAATATTAGTTTATTTGACAAAGATTAAGGAATGGTGTTTGATGAGCGAACATTTTCTAATAATAGGTTAAATCGGTAGCATGCCGTATTGCTTTCTCTTTTCACTAAATCCTTTACACTGCTGATCTTTTATTTTTTTCTGCCCTCAGAAACCTGAAAGTAATGAACAAAGACAGAATGGCCTTAAAATGGTGGATCAAGCAATATGGTCTAAAAAGATGTCAAATGGTACAAGACGGATTCCTGTGTCCCCAGAACAGGTTCAGTTAACTTTTTCTTCAGGTTTATTATTCATCTACCTCTCTTATACAGTCATGTGTTGCTTAATGATGGAGGCACATAGTGTGTGCATTGTTCAGTGATTTTGTGCCAACATCTAGATGGTCCTGTACACATAGGCTCAATGGTATAGCATAAAGCTCATAGGCTACAAAGCCATACAGAATGTTATTGTACTGAATAGACAGTTGTAGCTCTATAGTATTAATGTATCTAAATATTTAAAAGTATGGTAAAAATACAATACAAAAGAGAAAGACTGGCCCATGTCTATAGAGACTTAACTTGAATGGAGTTTGCATAACTGGGAGTTGCCCCACATGAGTCAGTGAGCAAATGAATGGTAAGTGAATACAAAAGACGTTCCCGTCCACTACTATCGACTTCACAAACACTATACACTTACAGCACACTAAACTAACTTAATTTTTTTTCTTTCACTTAATAATAAATTAGCCTATTACTGAAAATATAGGCTTTAAAAATTTTTGAAACTGTTCACTCTTCTGAAATAACATTTAGCATTTTTTCCCCACTTTTGAACTTTTTTGTAAAAACTAAAATACAGATATACACTTTAGCTAGGTCTACGCAGAGTTAGGATCATCAGTATGGCTACGGTTCTGCACCTCCACATCTCGTCCTGCTAGGAGATCTTTGTGGGCAGTAACATACATGGAGCCGTAATTTCCCATGGTAACTATTCTAGAATACTTCTTGGAGGACCTTGCTCAGTCTGTTTAACATATTAACTTTTTAAAAAAAAAATATGTATGTAGAAGGAAGACCTTCTAAGATAATGATTTTTTAAAAAGTATTGAATAAAAGGTATTGAATTTATAAACCAATAACAGTTGTTTATTATCAGTATCCAGTCTTATATACTGTACATAATTGGATGTGCAGTATTTTTATATGACAGACAATGCAGTAGGTTTGTTTATACAGGAACACTGCAAAGAAGTCAGTAACGCATTGTACTGTATCATGTTGATAGGTGGTCAGTATTTTTCAGCTCCGTCATAATCTTATGGGACCACTGTTGGCTATACAGTCTCTCATTGAACAAAATGTCATTTTGTTACACATGTCTTTAATACTATTTACATGTTCTCGCTAATCATTATGCAAATGCAAAAATGTGATTTCCTTTTAAAAAAAAAAAAGAAGGGAAGAAAGAAAGAAAAACCCTTCACAGCTCTTTACAGGGGGTACCTGAATCAGTTTCACAAATAGCCAAGCCAGAGAATATATAAGGTTGTGTTTCTCAAGAGAAGTTGATGAAAATTTACACTCTTACCCAAGGCTATATCCTGATTCCCATGATCTTGGTGCGAAGCTGTGTTCTTACTACCTCCTTCAGTTTAATACGATAAGCCAGAATAGAAATGTAATGTATAGATTTGCATTCACCTTTAACAATATAGATTTAATTTTGGATGACAGTCATAGCCTGGGTTTTAAAACAATGGGAAAGGTCAAGATTGTGGAAAAGGACAAGAGAAACCTTTTGTGACGTGTCTGTATTTTACAAATATCTGAGATTTGTGATTAAAAAATTTGCCGCTGCATCTAGTCCTTGAGTGAGGCGAGCAGAGGGAACTCTCGCATTGCCCCTCCCCTTGAAAAATGAAGGGTCCTTCTCCTTTCAGGCACGCTCCTACAACAAGCAGATGCGACCTGCAATTTTAGATCACTGTTCTGGAAATAAGTGGACAAACACATCTCATCATCCTGAGTATTTGGTAGGAGAAGAGGTAAGAAACTCTATAGTGACCTGGAAGAGGAAAAACCTAATGTTGCTCCCAGATTCACTTTGCTACCCACTTCGAGTTGTTGACTAGCATTCCATAATTCTGCTTTGAGGCCCATCCACTGGATTGCTGAGCACTCCCCTTAACACCTAGAACATTGAGAAAATTTTAATTTCTGGCCTTAGATTTTTAAGATATGAATACAGAAAACCCTAAAAGAGTTGAATGTTTTTGTTTTCTTTTTTGAGGTGCTAGGGATTGAGCCCAGGACCTCAGGACCTTTGTATTGAGCTACATTTTATTTTCGAAACAGGGTTTTGTTAGGTTATGCAGTTGTCCAGGCTGAGCTCAAATTTATGATTCTCGTGTCTCAGCTTCCCAAACTGCTGGGATTGTAGGAATGTGCCACCACACCTGGCTTAGTTTTTATTTTGACAGAGGGTGTCTGTGCTCCAGTTTGTGATCCTCTAAGAAGAGTTTTAACATTGTATTTCTCTTCTTCCCTTCCTTTTCTAGGCCTTATATGTTAATCCACTGGACTGTTACAATATTCACTGGCCCATCAGAAGAGGTCAGTTAAATATTCACCCTGGACCTGGGGGCTCCCTTACAGCTGTTCTGGCAGATATTGAAGTAATATGGTCTCATGCAATACAAAAATACTTGGAAATCCCACTGAAAGATTTAAAGGTGAGCTAAAATGTTCGCTTGGTTATTTGGGTTGTTTTAAAGATTCTTGGCCAGTACAAGTTTATGTTACTGAGTTAATTGTAAGATAATGTTCTTACTAAAGCATTCTCAGCCTTAGGGCGGTGGGGATGTCTTTTCTTTTTCGCTTAATTCTTCTCTGTACTTTCTGTCTTTCATTGCTCTGTTTGGTGTCTTTTACTACTGCTCCAAAATCAGCAAGCTTGGTTATGCTTATGCATGTTCTCTGTACCTTTTCAGACATACTGTTTATCATTTTATAAATTTGAGGTGATTCCAGGTTGATGGGGATGGAGAGTTAGCATTTTCTTTTTCTTCATGAAACACAAAGCATAGCTTTGTTCTGTGGAGAGAAGCCCTCTTCAACACAGGTGTGGTAGGATTGGATTTGACTGGACTTGAGTGTTCAGCTTGGACTTGAATGCTAACCTTTTTGCCTTTTTTCTTTGTTGTTCTTTTTAGTATTATAGGTGTATCTTATTAATTCCTGATATCTATAATAAACAGCATGTGAAAGAACTAGTGAATATGATACTAATGAAGATGGGTTTTTCAGGTATGTCTGATATTTGAATGGAATATTTAAAACTTTAAAAAAAAAATTTTTTTCTGGTGCTGGAGATCAAACCCAGGGCTTTTTGCATATGGTAGACAACTGCTCAACCACCAAGCTGCACTCTCAGTCCTGCAATGACCCCTGCTTTAAATGAAATTGTTTTTTTCTTTTTCAGTGACACAGTTAACCTAATTCACTGGTTTATTTAAATGCTTATTCCGAAAGGAGCAGTGCTGCTTAGACACTTGTCCAGAGATTTATAGGCGCCTGACTTTCTTTAGTTGATTACTTTACAATCTCTACTGCTCCGTAGCTGATTGTTCCTCTGCTTTTTGTTTTTTTTAGGGATTGTGGTTCATCAAGAGTCTGTGTGTGCTACCTTTGGAAGTGGTTTAAGCAGCACGTGTATTGTAGATGTTGGCGACCAGAAGACAAGTGTATGCTGTGTGGAGGATGGGGTGTCTCATCGGAACACTCGGTAAGGAACTTAGTTTTTGGGTTTTTTTGTTTGTGTTTTGTTTTGTTTGAGACAGGGTCTCACTTGTAGTTCAGGCTGGCCTTGAACTCATTATGTAGGCCAGGCTGGCATCACATTTTTGGCAATCCTCCTGCCTCAGCCTCCTGAGTGCTAGGATTACAAGCATGTACCACCACTCTCAGCTCAGTAAGGAATTTAGGAGGTAGCGCTCCATACTCCTTCTCCCCTCACAGTCTGTTCGGTTCATCACAGTTTAAAATTATTTATGAGAAATTACATGTTCAAAAGTCTGTGTATAGCAGACCAGCAAATTATGGAAGTGCAAGTTCTAGTAGTGCTAAAAACAAATGATTTTGCCTTTATTGGAACTGTCTAATATGAATTCCCATTAGTAGCTCTTGAAAGTTTTGATATGTGTTGTGTGCTTTCCCACAAAAGAAGCATAAGTGTTAACCCCATGTCTTTCATTGTCTGATATTTGAATGGAATAATTCAATTTCGTTGTGGTCTGCTATAGAAAAACTAATCACACCCTCACAGCAAAATTTAGTCAGGCAAGTTGTGTAGAAGAAAACGGATTTCTGAGCTGTGAATTCTCTAGCTAGCTAGCATTTTGAGCATCTGCTTTTCTTGTCAAAGTTGTAGTCAGTGAGTGATGAATAACTTCACAGTGACTATCTTTTCATGATACCATCACTGATACGTAAGTTGATAACTAACACGAGTAAGTTTGCTACATGTCCTTCCTGAGGCATCTTGACACAGGCGAATCCACTTAGGTAATACATGTCCAGGTTCACTGCAGCATTTTGTGGTGATCTCAGGATGGCTTTTTCTGTCCCTCACATTAGGAAGAGTCTGAAGGTATGGAACAAAATTTGAAAGAGCACCAAAGCAGTTCATAAGATTAATCTGCTGCCTCCCACCCCAATTTATGATGCATTCTAAGACCTATCGTGAGTTACTTTGGCTCACTCGTTATTTGGATCATCTCATGCCATTGATTCTCAAAGCACAGGGAGAATGGTGGACCCCAGGCACCAGTGTTGCAGGGGTCTTCCCAAATTGTAGAAACCTTCAGTTAGTGTACGGTTTTCTAGAAGCTTTTCTGTCATAAGTTTGTTTTATGGTATCAATACCTGCTACCCTTATATGCTTGTGAATGCCGAGACCCAAACAGCTGTCATATGGTAAATATACATTGACTTGAAAATGAGCTGGATTTAATAGTGTGTATTCTTTATCTTTACTGTGTAATACTTTTTTGCAAACAGTATGACTTCTTTTGTCCCATTATTAGTTTTGGCTAAAGTTCTCTGTCTCCTTCCCATCTATGTATTTTATCCTTTGATTCAATTCTTTTTTCTTTTGGTGGCAGTGGTGGTTCTGGGAATTGAACCCAGAGTCTTCACACTGAGCTACATCTCCACCCCTTTCCTTATTTTTTGTTTTGAGGCAGGGTCTCACTAAATTGCTAAGTTGCCCGGGTTAGGTTCAAACTTGTGATCCTTCTGCCTCAGCCTCCCAGAATGCTGGGATTACAAGTACGTACTGCCATGCCCGGTTATTTTTCATTCAGTTCTTAACAAACATTAAAACTTGCTGGGTTCCACTGTGCCTAATGGAGTTTGTAAAATTAATTTTGTCGGTATATTTTAGATATACATAATGATAATATTGATCGTGGGGAATTTGTATCTGTACATGCTGTGTCTTGATTCTTCTTTTTTCCCATTCCCTTCAACTCCTTTTCCTCTCTTTATTTACAAAAGCATTGTTTTCATTTTTACTTCTATTATTTTCCTTTTCCCTTCTTCCCTTTCCCCCTCCCCCCTCCCTAGTTCACCTTCCCATTTGAACATTTTCTTCCTATTTCACAATATCTATCTATTATAACTTTTGTATTCCTTATTTACTCTTTTGATTTCTCAGACCAGAGAAACCATGCAGTATTTGAATTTGTGTGTCCAGTTTATTTCTTTTAAGACTGGACTCAAGGTGCATCCATTTTCCTAGAAATGTCTCAAGTTTATCCTTCTTTATGGCAGAGTAGTACTCCGTTGTATTAAAAAAACCCCACATCTTCCTTATCCATTCCTTGGTTGATGGGCATTTGAGCTGTTTCCAAGATTTAGCTATTACTAAATGTGCTGCTATAAACATGGGTGTGTGTATACGGCTGTGGTATGATGCTTTTAACTCTTGTGTGGGAAGATACCAAGAAGAGGAATAGCTATGTCAAATGGAACCTCTACTTTTAGTTTTTTGAGGAATCTCCACACTGATTTCCACGGTGGTTGCACCAATCTACACACCAGTCTACATGCCCACCAATAGTGGAGAAGGGTTCCTTTTTTCCCACAGCCCTGCAAGCATTTGTTATTTGTTGATTTCTTGATAAAAGTGAGATATACTATCAGTGTTGTTTTAATTTGCACCCCTCAAATGACCAGTGATGTTAAACATTTTTTCATAGATTTATTTGCTGTTTCTACTTCTTCATTTGAGAAGTGTCTATTCATTTCAGATACCCTCTACTGGTGTTCTTCAAACACCCTTTGCAACTTCTTCACTGACAGATTCACCATCTGCTCTTTTCTCTTTACTTTAGGCTCTGTCTGGCATATGGGGGATCTGATGTGTCAAGATGTTTTTACTGGCTCATGCAGCGAGCTGGGTTCCCTTACAGAGAATGCCAGTTAACAAATAAAATGGATTGCCTTCTTCTCCAGCACCTTAAAGAAACATTCTGTCATTTAGATCAGGTGGGAACAAAATCAGTATTGCTGATTATTTTTGCTTGGGGGGGGAGGATGTAATATTTAAATGATATTTAAAATTTTAATAATATCATCTTAATCTTTTAACCCAAGTTAATAAATCCTTGATGCTGAAGTTCTTAAGGATTAAGAGCTTTCCAGTATGAGCAGGGTGGTGAGGATGTCTCTGAGGCCCAGAAAAAGAATTCCTTTAGTAGGAAGGAGTTTAGCAAATTTCCCTCTGTGTATGAGTCTCCTTCTGTCATAAAGGATGAAGATAGAACTTTAGGTATAACAAATATAACAGACAAGTATAAGGGAACAGACATTTAATTAAATGCTACAATTTGAAGCACTTTCTTAATATAGTGAATAGTTCCTAATCATTGCTGTATTTATGGGTTGCTACCTTTTTTAGTTTTGTTTTTAGACTTTTTTTAAAAACCTTTTCTCAGGTAGTAGAATTCTAAATATTAAAAATTTGAGAAACCTAAAAAGTCTAAATTTCACAGTTATTGAGAGAATTTGTTTATTGATTGTGGTCATTTGTATTGGTGTATACCAGTAATAAAAAATGAAAAATGCAAGTGCTTATAATTTCAGAAATTTAAATAAGGAAGCAAAGTACAGTTGAACTTGTCTTACTAAATTACAGTGAGTATGGTACAAATTTATAGGGTGACCTTTTTATGTGTGAGATTTAGATGATGGAGAGGCTTATGCATAATTTGAGGAGTTTACCTGCGTTTTTACTAATTTACTGACAGCATCTTTTCCTGGAATCAGGACATCTCTGGGCTTCAGGACCATGAGTTTCAGATTCGACATCCAGATTCTCCCGCCTTGCTTTACCAGTTTCGATTAGGAGATGAAAAACTCCAGGTAACTACATAGGTGTATATTTTCATAGGTAGAAAGAAAGTCATCAGATTCAGTCACACTAAGAGAGAATATGCACTTGCTGAGAATATTGTGAGGTCAGAATGTTGACTGTTCGTAGGTTATCCCCTAAGCAAACGCTTAACCAATGTTAGAGTAAAGATTAAAACGATCTAAGGACCATCTTTTCAGTTAGTATGTGATGAGTTCTTAGAGAAAGAGGCACCACTGTAACTAGGAAATTGTAAAGTAGATTATGAGGCACTTATTTTATATTCACTTTGAGATGCCTTTCACATGGTGTCACCACCTGTTCAGTTGGATGAGTGAATTTTCTGACGTATTGTGCACTGAAGACATAATCCCACTTTTGAGAGGATAGGCTGTCCAGTCTCACTTAGGGGATCTGATCTGCCCATGTTTTTGGAAGAATAAAATTTTGTTTATCTGTTTGCTTAGGGAGACATTAGCTTTTCCTGATGACCCTTTTTTTCTACGTGTAGGCTCCAATGGCTTTATTTTACCCAGCTACATTTGGAATTGTTGGACAGAAAATGACAACTTTGCAGCACAGATCCCAGGGTGATCCTGAGGATCCTCACGATGAACATTACTTACTGGCTACACAGAGCAAGCAAGAACAGGTCTGCAGCAATTCTGGTGGGAGAGAAAAGTTTTGTCTCTAAAGGAGAACCTTACCCAGAATTAATAAGTCATTGTTAGCACTACAGTCCTCTAGCAGGTTAACCTTGATACTGTATTTATCTTTGCTTGTTTATTTTTGTGGTACTGAGGATTGAACCCAGGACCTTTGATCTGTCAGCCCTTTTTTTTTAAATTTATTTGTCACAGGTCTTGCTAAATGGCCCATCCTAGACTCAAATTTTTCATCTCTCCCTCCTCCCTCAGGCTCCCAGAGTTCTGGTATTAAAAGCATATGCCATCGTACCTGGCTCCATTTGTTTGTTTGTTTATTATTTAGGGTTTTTAAGATAGGGTCTTGCTATGTACTTCTATGTACTTCTTGCTATGCACTACCATGCCTAGCTCACAGCTTCATTTTTAGAGTAGTAGATGAAATGAGTCTGAATTTAAAACTGGATCGTGAATGTCTTCATTCATTTGACATTAGTTTAGTTTTCTGAATGCCAGTCTACACAATTGAAAGTGAGCTTTATGAAAGCACTTTCTTTTGGTATAAATTATTTGCTTATGCTATCTGCTTCTGAATATTTATCTAGTAGTATTTTCAGTATAATCTTACCTACTCTGTAATTACAATGTGAAAGCTATGTGTCAGGCAGAAAGCTGAATTTTTTTCCGAAGCTAGGTCTGGTAACAAGGTATCTAGTGTAAGAGCATGTATTAAAGCTTTTATTTGCTTGTGAAACATCTGCAGCTTCGGATAGAGAGTAGATGAGGGCTGAAAACCTTTTCTAGCCCTTGTTCCTGCCCCAGAGGCAAGCTTGGAGTGGTAGATAGAATCTGAAAATGAGGATTCCATAATAGCCAGTGTCCCGTGAGTCCCACCGAAATGTTTCACTTAAACTCACTTTATAGGGAGAAAAATCTCTGTCTACATTGACATTGCAATTTTAAAATCCAGTGAGTGGGGGCTGGGGATTTAGCTCTGTGGTAGCGTGCCTGCCTAGCAAGGGTAAGGCCCTGGGTTTGAGCCCCAGCACCCCCTCCCCCAAAACAAAACAAATCCATGTGTGGTAAGGAAGTTCTGAGACCTCTCCTGTCAGACTGCTTTGGATTTGCCAGAGCCTCTTCATCTTGCCACTCCTAGATTGTCGGGAGGTATGTTCTAGGCAGTTGTGTATATGGTCTGGTGGCTTTTAGTTCCTAGTGATACAGAGTAATGGGCCAGGAGAGGTGGGATCTAGATGGATAACAGTGTTCTCCTCTAGTAATACCATTGATATGATTGTCCTTTTGATTGATTTATAGTCTGCAAAATCTACTGCTGACCGAAAGTCTGCATCCAAACCCATTGGATTTGAAGGGGATCTTCGAGGCCAGTCTTCCGATCTTCCGGAAAGACTTCATTCCCAGGAGGTGGATTCAGGGTCCTCCCAGGGAGACTGCTTGATGGCTGGCAATGACTCTGAGGAGGCCTTGACTGCGCTGATGTCTAGGAAGACTGCCATCTCGCTGTTTGAAGGGAAAGCCCTGGGCCTTGATAAAGCCATCCTTCATAGCATTGACTGCTGTTGTAAGCACATTTGGGGAGACTAGTAATGAAATGAGGTAGCAGTTAAATGGATTGGTTTGGCCTTGGGTATATTTGTGCATTGTGGCATATTCATTAAAAAACTACTGAGCTCTTAGTTTCCCTGCCAGGTGCAGGGAGAACAGTAATGAAATAGAATTGGTCTTATAGCCTAGAGAAAGACATCAAAATAAACTATCACACAAGTGTGAAATTACAACGGTGCTATAGAGTTGAACTGAAGGGTCCTGACTGAGAGCTTCTGATTGGGAGATTTAATGAAGGCATTTTTTACTTACTCTGGAGACGGTATGGAAGGTAGGAGGCATGGAAGACTTTCTTAAATAAAAGCCACATAAAGGATCTTAACGTAAGAGTCGGGTTTAGCAGTCACATATCAAATGGCATTCCAAGCAGAGGAAAAGCCTGTGAAGGCCAGTGCGGCTAGGAAGCATGGTGGGGGGATGAGGTAAGAGCTGGTGAGGACCACACAATGGACCTCAGGGGCTGCCTTACGGAATTTGGTCCTAATCTTGTAAGGTGCGCAGTGTGGAGGGCAGGGCAGCAGCAGCTCGTGTGTGTATCTTGTGAGGTTCCTCTGGCTGCAGTGTTGAGGGTGGAGGGAGATCTTTGAGGTATTTGTGGCAGTCATACAAGTAAGCGATGAGGGTAGCTTTCCTGGAGTGGTAGTGGGTAAGTAGGAGGAATTTTACTGTCTTTTTCAGCATCTGATGATACCAAAAAGAAGATGTACAGCTCCATTCTGGTAGTAGGAGGAGGTTTGATGTTCCACAAAGCACAAGAATTTCTACAGCACAGAATTCTCAACAAAATGCCCCCTTCGTTCAGGCGAATTATTGAAAATGTGGATGTGATCACAAGGCCCAAGGTATGTTGTTTCAGGGTGCCAGTGGGACTGTATGCAAATGAAATGAGCATTGGTTATTTCTAGTTGTAATGTGTGTGGACAGATAAAATCCTGGGAAGCATGGGCTTGTGTCTGGTAAGTCCTTGAGGGCTTGGGGATGTGGAAAAATTACTTTCAGCAGGTCCCGTATGTGGCAGAAAGAGCTCTGGGCTAGGGGACTGAATTGCTGGTTCTGGCCCCTGCTGTGCCTGGCTTCCACCTTCATGGAAGGACCAGATGTGTTCAGGAGAAGACTGCTGACATACACTGACAGCCAGAACAGCTCCATTTTTATCTCTCAGTCACAGTAAGGAGCTACTGTTGGTCCCCGGACTGGAGATCTCTAGGGATCTTTTTTGCCTTGAACTATCTTGAAACATAAATCTAAGAATTTAGAAATAGATCATGTGTGTATTTCATTAAATCTCACTACAATTCTTGGCAGTGTTCTCATTTTAATATTGTGGATATTTAATATCGTGGCTATCCATTCATTTATTTATTTGTTTATGTACTCAGGATTGAACCCAGGGCCTTCACACTGAGCTACTTCCCCAGACTTTAATTTGTATTTTTTTTTTTAAATTTTAAACCAAGAACATGTATTGGTACATTCTACATACAATGATCACATTCATTACATTAATTCTGTACCTATACATGATGTATCTTGGTTTAATTTGTATTTTGAGATAGGATCTCCTTAAGTTTCACAAGCTTGAGATCCTCTGGCTTCAGCTTCCTGAGTGCTGGAATTACAGACGTGCACCACTGTGCCCAGCCAGTGGGGGTATATTTATTTCACTCACACATCAAGATTATTTTATTATATGTGTTCCTGCACCTATTATTTGTGGAATAATAGTAAAGAGTAGCATATTCAGTAATAAAAATTAAGCATGTCTTGTTGGTTGAGAGGTGTCTGTGAGCCTTGCTGTCTTTGTTGCAAATGGAAAATCTGGTTCATTGGGTATTGACTTGGCAGCTATCCCCCTAGATTGAAGTAAATGGTGAAATACAGTTTATCTGCTTGTGCTAAGCTAGCTCTTGTCACTTGAGCAGGACATGGATCCCCGGCTGATTGCATGGAAAGGAGGGGCAGTGTTGGCCTGTTTGGACACGACACAGGAACTGTGGATTTATCAGCGAGAATGGCAGCGCTTTGGTGTCCGCATGTTACGAGAGCGAGCTGCTTTTGTGTGGTAAAGTGGAGAAGAAAAGTCACTGTTGAAGTCTCTTGGTATAAAAGACTTAAAGAATGTATGTATTATAATTTATTGAATTACATGCTTAATTTTCATGGAAAATAAAAAAAATTCCACTCTATGTTCAGGATATGACATTGGTTTGAAATTATAATGTTTTCATAGTTGGGACATTTGAAAATAAATAATGAACTTACTCTTAGGTTGTAAACCCTTCTGCCCCTTTCTGAGGATTTCATAAACTCAGCAGTGATGTCAGATGATGCTGTGAACATCCTCATGTGGTGAATATCACTGGACATTGTCCAGGGAGGTCCCCAAAGTGGAGATGGGGACCCTTGACTCACCCCACCCGTGGGGCAGGCTGCTGACTACATCACAGAATAATTTTGAGGATGCGTCTGTAAGAGTCATACAGGGATTTATTAGGATTTTAAAAGTATCCACCCAAGAAATAGAGGGTAGGCCCTCTAAAGGGAGAGAGAGGCACCCTTATGGCCTTGAGCTGTGTATGTTTATGGGGGACTTGGAGGTGGAAACCCTAGAACTTGAGAATCTATGGAAAGGGAATTCAGTTTACACATGAAAGGGGACAGGTCTTTCTCCAGGGGAAGCATGATGTCCATTCATAGGTGACAGCTGTAACAGGTAACAGAACCCCAGCTGATTTGTAAGGGAAGGCCTATTTTACAGATGAAAGGGGATGGTCTGTTCAAAGGTGGGAAAGGCCAATTTGCAAGTAAAAGGGAATGGTCCAGGCTTATTATGTCTTTAAGGACTTTAGGAATTTTTGACTGGGTTTGTGTCCTAAAGCTGCAGCTTTTATGTATGTATGTATGTATGTATGTATGGGGGAGAGTGCTGGGGCTCAAACTCAGGGCCTTGTGCTTGCTAGGCAAGTACTCTACCACTGAGCTAAGTCCCCAACCCCTACAATTTTTATTTAAAAAAAATTTTTAAGATTAAAAATTGCCTTGTTTCCCTTTTACCTATCATACTTCACCTGTCCTGCCTCAGCAAAGCCCAAGCAGACTTCTGAGCATCATCAGCAGGCAGCCTCAGGCAGCCATGAGGGCCGTCTGACTTGTGAGAACTGGCTGGTCCTACCATGTCCCCCCTTGTCTAGGATACTATAGGTGTCTGAGTTCTGTACACCTATAATGTGACTTGTATGTCTTGGAATTCCAAACAGGATAAAAAGTATTGTGGTTATTTTGGGTTCTGCCTTTCAGTCTCCTCCTGGAGTACAGAAAAGATCAGGACCCATTCAGGTTTAGATTTCCAGAGGCAAAGACTGAAGGCTGGGCTGACTGGCTTTTGTATCAGACTTGCTCTGGGGTGGGCTTAAGTAGAGAAAACTATTATTTGCCCAAAATAACACAACAGTGGAAAGGGAAATCTTGTCTCCTTCCTATTTGGGAAAGTGAAGCAGGAGGATCACAAGGTTGAATCTCACCTGGGCGACTTAGGGGGAGAGGGTCTCAAAATAAAAATTAAAAGGCCTGGGTACATAGTTCAGTGCAGAGGACCTGGGTTCAATCCTGGGAACTGCCAAAAAAGGGGAGGGGGGTGAGGTGAGGAAAAGGAAAGAAGAAAAGGTAGATGTTTGATTCACAGGAAATTGGTGTCTGGTCCAAGTTTTGACCTAAGCCATATCCATCTTTATTACGAGCACTTTTGCAAGCATGTGAAAACCATCGTGATAACTAAGTGGGCCTTGCCGCATTAAAATACCGCCTCAAATAGGTGACCAGAACATCCAGGCTCATCCCTTCCCCCAAAATGTTCCTGTTTTAGAAGTCATAGATAAACCAAAGTTAACAGTGTCAGCCATATGCCTTTGCTACGTGTCTCACTTCCCTATTCGATCAGTAATAGCTAAGCATCTATACTTGTAATATCTGTTGATTATAATTTGACCCATGTTGTACCCACCTTGTGATTTTTGTACCTGCCTCATGATTTTGCCTTTTAAAAATTTTATTTATTTACATATTTATTTATTTGGAGTTCTGAGGATCGAACTCAGGACCTTGCACTAGGCAAGTGCTCTACCACTGAGCTAAATCCCCAACCCCTTTTGCCCTTTTTTTAAAAACATTCTGGGAAAAATGACCTCAGTGGCAACCCACTTTTGGGACCCTTCCTGTCTCTCAGGAGCACTCTCTCAATATCTGTCCTACTGTTAACAATTGTTCCTCGGAATTCATTCTTCAATTTTAAGGCACACAAACTCAGCATATCTGACACCTAGCAGGTTGGGAGTTGTATTTCTCCTCTATCAGTATTATACATACTATATCAGTATCATTCTGTCACACTGGCAGTTTGTTTTTTATTTATGTAAACCATTCTTACTCTTTAAAAAAACCATTAATTTCAAGAAAGCAACTTTCAATTTAAGAATTTTTAACAATGAATGATTATCTAATAACCAAGAACTCTGACAGTAACTTTTTTTTTGAGATAGGGTCTCAACATGCAGTTTAGGCTGGGCTTGAACTCACTGTGTAGCCCAGCCGGGCCTCAAACTCATAGCAGTCCTTCTGCCTCAGCCTCCTGAGTGCTAGGATCACAGGTGTGAGCCACCACACCCAGCTTGTTTGTGACAGTTTTATGGCAGAACACTTTTTAATGAGTTGGCCTGAGGCATATGTGTTCAGTTATGATCTTCCCTATAGAAGCCTATACAGTAAGCTTCAGGACTGGCGCAAAGGTTTTTCCTCTGGAATTGTCAGGCAAGAAGGCTGAGTCCTCTCCCTTCTCTCGGGCAGGCTACAAGGGGGCACAGCCGCAGTGGCAGGCTCGTGACCATTTCCTGGTAGACACGTGCTGCGTGACACACAGCAGCTCAGTGCGGAGAGCAGGGGCTTCCTCCATGAGGTGGTACTTGGGGCAGACGTGGAGAGCATCGTGATCATCCTTGGGACCAGCCCCTCTGAAGTAGACCACTATGTATTTGCGCAGATGGGTCTGGCTGCTCAGATCACTGCAGAAAAGGTTAAAAGCAAGGGGGAAGAGGTCTTGGGGATTCTCACTGGGGCTGACCCCACTCTGGCCACAGGTGCCATCACACACAGTACTGGCGTCACTGGAAAGAAGGAAGATCACTTTATCTGCTGCTTTCTTCTGAGTGCTGAGCCACTGCACTGGACCCATCTCAGCTATTTTCTTTTTCTGCCATTGTTCAAGAATGACCTCACTTCTGCAGTGGTTTCGAAGAAATTCAGTGAAGTAACAAACCGTGTGATGGAAACATACTTCAGGTGGGTAGACCACAAGAACCTTAATGAGGGGCAGTAGTGTGGTGGTCGGAAAGGAAGCTCTCTGGATCCTTTCTGCAGGGGTGAGAAAAGCATTTGTTACCTGTGTACATTTTCACTCTAATAAAAATGATCACTAATAAATGATCCCTACTAGAGAATGGCAGAGGAGCATCAGGGATCTTGTTACTGCCAGACACAGAAAATAACCGTGATAGTCCTTTTGGAACACACTGATGCCTAACTTCAGAAGGTTTTAATGGGCTGGAGTGTAGCTCAGTGGAACAACACCTGCCTAAAATACATGAGGATCCTGGGTTCACTTCCCAGTACGCCAAAAAAGAAGAAAAAAGTTTTAAAAGATTATTTTCTAAGTCCCTGTTATTAGATCAGTCCTTTCAATCAAGCTTTATCTTTTCAAATAAGGTCATATAAACTCTTTAGGTTGAAGATACTTTGAGGTGGGTGTTGTACCTTTATTTTTAGTGCTATCAAAAGGACATCTGACCTCTGCACTTCCCCTTTGAGTTTGGTCAAGTCCATGGTTGTTCAATCTTCTACCTGCAGGTGGTAGTGTTTCTTTATAGTTCCATAAAGTTAAGCCCCTGGAACTTAACTGTAATTCTGCCTTATACTGTGTTGTAAAACAGGAACAATGCGTGCAACTATTGTAATACAGTTCAAACAGCATCCCGTAAGTGTAACTATTCCTGAGCTAAAAAGGTCACATGGCTTCCTTAGGAATAACATGGAGTTATTCTTGTGTCTACATCACATGCAATTTTCTTTTCTATTTGCACAAGAGGAGAGGCAGAGTCTTTAATGAATCTGCCACTATCTATGTATATACCCTGATTTTGTCTTTTTCCTTTCTTGGGGGAGAAGGTACTGGGAATTGAACCCAGGACCTTCACCCTGAGCTTTAGACCCAGACCCAGACCTTATTTTTTCCAGACAGGGACTTACTAATTCACAACATTACCCAGGCGGGACTCAGGAGTGTACCACCGTGCTCGGTGAGTTACCCTGATGGACAAAGACCTTTCAGAGTATACGGATTTAAGTGACTGTTGTTGTGATGTCTTAGAACTATTTTTTTAAAAAAAGGAACTAATAGTGTCACAGGTGAAATGTTATTACCTGTCTTTCTCGTGTTTCATACATGTAGAAGCCTCCATAGTAAAAGTCAAATAGATAGTAGGCAATCCCCAGATCTGCAAGACCTCACTCTGCTTTAAGATGGCAGATGGGATACACCTATTACCACACCAAGCTTTGTAGCAGCATTTTAAGGCACTAAGTAGATGCTCTCTTAATCCTGGGAAATGCCAACATTTGCTTGCCTCTCGAATCTCCTTTTAAAATGCTCAAAATGTAAAGTTGGAGGTATATCTCTGATAAAGCACTTGCCTAACACATTTGAGGCCCTGGGTTCCATCCTCAGCATGCATGCACATGTGCATCTGTACACACAAAGTGATTTCCTTATTAGGATGTCTTTAAATATTATAAGCCTTACCACGTCTCCACATTAGATAGATCCCAACTGCCAGCATCCATGAGACCACCAGCAGTGATGATAGAGCTAGCCAGCTTCCCAGTATGCTTTTGTCTGAAGAAAACAAAGCTTATTCACCTTCAGCAAAATAAAACCATATTTATCTATTTG